>JAGDQP010000735.1:58865-141361 GCA_022664845.1 Lepisma saccharinum
ACATTTAGAACATAGCCCAAAATATAACAGCAGGCAGTACCATATCAGCATGTAGCATGTAGAGTGTATACTGCATGTGTTATAATAAATACTAAAATCCGTATACATGTATATAATAGAGAAAGAACACAAAACATATTGACTATGTATATTTCCCACTTCTGCTAATGACAAAAATATGTATATATAATATTTCGCTGGGTTTCAATCCGCAATTTTGAAACGATGCTTATTTCGGTATTTTAAACTAAAATTAAACCAACACTTTGATGGACGAAGTTCAAAATTCACAATGATTAAAATAGCCACGAAATTAACTAAACTAGTTGTGACCACCGCTCGCAAATAATATATACTTAGGAACTTGAAAGTTGTAATTCAAAGACTTGTGATAAACTGTCTGGAATTAATGCTTATCGATATGCAAAAACGTTGGTGTTACGAATGACAACAGTTTGAACAAATTTCCATGTATGTATTTAGCGTTTATAAAGAGATTCATAATAATAGCTTAAGTAAGAAGACTTGTAAAGATACAAAAAATATATTTTAATAATTCATTTTAAACATTACTTTCAGAGTTTTCTAAGGATGAGAGTTGTAATTGTAATTGCCATCATCTTGGCAATGATAATAGCGTCAGGTATTTGTCAACTTAACATTATCAATATGAGTAAGAATTTACATACTAGTTTCCCTTTCCTTATGCAGATCCAAACTCAATCTCTCATACTCTATTATATATAAATCAGAACCATATTTAATCCACTACGAGATGAGGGCTCTCCCCGAAGGGAGGAGTTGTTCTAGTGCTCCCACGCTAACCACCCGGGTTGTGAGAGAAGAGCGTAAGCTCTCACTGTGATCGCCACTATCTTTTATTCATAGCAGCACCCCATTTACATCAAAATGCTGGGTGGGCACCTTTTTCACACCCACAAGTATTGGAAAAATTCATCGGCAAACGCCGGGAATCGATACACTAACGACTAGACCAATGGGTATATATATTGAAACCTTACCTTGGGGTTCTGGGTTCTATTCCCGTTCTTTCAAGGGATTTTTCTAAAGCGATAGTGTCTGGATCCGTGATATAATTGGGGAGCTACTATGCATAAAAAACAGTGCCGATCACAATTCAGAACTTCGGCTTTCCTCTCCAAAACACGTGTGGTCAGCGTCGAATCAGTAGATCAAGTCCCTCCTCCTGGAGAGGCATAACGCAGTAGTGAATTGAATATGACTGTGAATTATTATTATATAAGATGGTTAGTGCATGAACCATAGCACCTATTCTTTTCTCGAAAATACAGTCCCAGCACGCAATTCCAAAACGTAGAAATAGACGGTAGCATATTCTAATACTGTTGAAAGTATGCTCAGTTCAAGTCATGTGTACCATGGATAAATAGTGACGTTCAAAAGAGCATAAATAAAAGTATCATTCTACACGGGTTTATTAGTTATAGTACTACATTGGTGATATATTAACAAAGATGGCGCACACAAACCGCCCTAGAAAACGTTAAGTTATTTCCCAGGAAACCACAGCATTCTGCCAGTGATGGGAAACATCGAATACCATCCACACTAGAGCTGGAGTGGAGACGTCTGACGCTTGTTGAGTCGAATCCTCGCATAAATGTTGTCGCACGCATAGAAACAATTCGGCAGCAACGCGTTATTACACACTGCATCACATTGTACAATCGTTTGGAGGCACATCTCAATAGATTACATGATTGCAATACGTGGTAATCTCATTAGATCACGTTTTAACGTATGCAAACATTCTCTGATTATTTGCTATATTTACGTTTCATTTCTAATAGCTAATGTTATTGAATACTGAACGTATACCTCGCTGATAAAAATAAAAATGGATTTAGTAAAATTCTTAATTTGAATCCTTATATTATTTAAGTTAGACTATTTTCGGTCGCGTAATATGGAATTAAGAATCACAACATCGAACATCCATTCATAGAATAAAGTTAATATAATTACAAACTTCCTACACCCAACACTGTATGTTTCATGTGTTGAGCAGCATTGTTTTCGTTATCGATTATATGAATTGTATTCACTAAACATTTTATAACCTACGTCAACTGACGCGTTTGTCTCTCTAGTGTGGATATCACCAAAGTACGTTAACAACTTAACGATTCGTAAGTTAGTGAAAAGATATTGAGTAGACTCGTAGTAACGATATAATTTAATGTTTCTTGATATATCTGGCAGTTCGAATATCCCTCAAGTTTCTGCAATAGTAACATACTTCACATTGAATTGTACTTAGCGTGTTGTTAAAAATGAAATTATGTAAATATGTCTAGTTCAAATTTACTTGCGTGTTTTGTATGCATTAAAATTAAACGTACTACTGATACGATAAGGCTACTTGCACCTTAAATAGTGACTTATAATTAGCACCGAATGCTTGGAATGGTCTTATTTAAATGACAGTGGGAAACAAGTAGATATAATAATTAGAATTTGATTTATTATGTTACGTTCAATAAAAGTAAATATTCAGAATTGTGTATGTTCTTTGGAAGTGCAATTGCTCGAAATCTTATTTTATTTTTTATTTGCTTATCTTATATGAATTTACTTGTATTTTTAAAAATGTTTTATTAGCATTAGAAAGAATTAAATCAAGTACCTTTTATTTCATGTGATGTTATAGTGTTCAATTATGTACATAGTTATTTCGACATTTTATATACCTGTTTTATTTACTTGAATTGGTTATTGCAGAAAGGGCTTACATCCAAAAAAAATAATATTGAGAACAGTGCAAAAATGTCTAGAATGTTCTGTGTCACAGTTAAATAACTTAAAGCAAACATACTGATAGGGCAGAAAAGAAAACTTCTAAATTTATATCTTCCATTATGGTTAGAATGTCGAAATATGTGCACATGCACATTTTGGCACTTTTAGGATATATTTTAAGAGTTATTTTAGGATATGTCGATGATATAATAGTAATATTCTTATTTCGGAAAAATCGAACAAAAAGTGTGGAAATATCCTTATATTTGTAAAACGTTGAAGGAAATAGAAAGAAAATTAATAGTAATGAGTACTGTGTGAAAGGCGCTACCTATTGCAGGGTACTTTCTTAACGAACGGCATCTTGAAGTCCGCCATATTGTATCTCGATTGAATAGCGTGCTGGTAGTTTAAAAATATTTGTTTCCATTTCCAAAGTAGAACTATAATTAAAAGAAGGTCTGCTTGGTATTTGTACATAATGAGAAATATATCCGAGAATTGCTAAGGCAGATGTTCAAAGATGTGCAAACCTACATGGTTATGTCTGTTTCTCCTTACTGTATTGTCCTATTCAGATAATACTATTAGTGCGTCCAAAGAACCAATAATTTGTTCTTATAAAATTGATGTCTTAAAGGATAATAATGTGACATTCGTATAATGATTTCTTCGAGACCAGTGAGATAGAACTTAAAACGTCGTTCTTGTTCTTAAATAGATATTACGAAACATTCCAGTTATCATTATATTCGGTATAAATATTCAAAAATTTCGAAAGTTTGTTCTAGTAAACATATTGAAAATTCGAAAACTGCAATGAAGAGGGAATTTAATTTAAACGAGTTCGCAAACTTTTATTCATCAGTCTGTGAGAATCTTGAGGTTCCTATAAGTATATACATTTATATGTTAAAATATAATAACTACCACAATCAACTGAAACGGTGTTCCAATCGGCAAACGTTAAATGTAGCAGAAAGATCTGCGGGACAAAGTGAATTTCTAAGCCGTCTACTCCAAAACGTGCATAAGGCGTTTGGAATGTGGATTTTCGAATTACGTATTAAGTCAATTTTTTTTAACTTAATTCTTATTGTAGTCAAAGTTCAACTAGATACATTGAGTGCGAATTGTTGCTGAATACTTAAACATATATACATAAGTATACGTCATGAATCAATGGTAGTGCTAAAGTAATGAAAGAAATTTCCAGGCAGCTACAAACAAGTTTCAAACAGTTCGAAATCACATTTTACAAAACAAAATGATATTAGAAGAAAACAATTCGCCAGTTAAAATGCAGATTATTCAATCAAAAATATACACATATTTATAGGTTTTGCAGCTAATACAAGAGATTCTCGTATTTGCCGTTTCGATCATATGTCTCACCAGAATTACAATATTTTAACAATTGCACTAATTATTTTCTAAAACCATAATTTCAGAATCCAGGTTAGGAGTCTTATTTCCAATCCGTTTACATATAATTTAATATAATTACACACATAATATAGTTCCATTCTATTTTAAGCAGCACAGTACCACATGGAGTATATAATTATTTGAAATTTGACCTACAGTTCATACCAGGCAATTGCCGGTCTATTCTCCATTCTACAAGCGAAACAATTCGAAAGATACCAAACTACATAAATCATCCTATGTTGTTTGATTCACTTATATATAATGATAGCATTTGGATACACAATATCACATATATGTAGAATTGGCAAAATAAAGATGACACACTTCAACTCATAAGGAAATAGCAAATACGTGTCGAAAATTCTGCTTTATTTGCTCAGTGTAAACTCCAGTAGAAGGGGCTTGTTTCCCTGATTACTATTCTTATATTAATTTTAAATTTAAGATTATGAGGATAAAATAGGATAAAATAGAATATAAAATAGGATTTGAATATTTGGAGAAATCACTGTTTAGAATTGAAGACATGAAAGATATTGCACGTCCATTTTTTGGTGTTTTCATTTTTTGTGTTCGTTGACTTATATGTTCCAAGGGCTATCCACTTGAATAATATTATATTCTTACTCCAACTCAAAATCTTTTTTATACAAAATAATTTCAGCTGAATAGAGTAATATCCCTAGTCCTTGGACTGTTTTTCTTCCTCCTGAAAAAAATATTCCGGTGAAATTTGGATGTTTTGCAATTCAGGTCTTCAATTACCGAAATTAGTAAACATATTTGAAAGTCATATTTACTTTTCTATTACAAGTAGCACACAAGTATTCAGAAATATTTGCATATTTAATACATTTTTATTTGGAATACTACTACTATAATATTTTATTCAATCCATATTTGTTAGAGTGTGGTATTCCATGCAACAGAGCCTATTGCAAAGCTAATCCTGGGAAACAATGTTGGGTTACCTCACGGAGCCACAAAGATGGTGATTGTATTTGTCAGGAAGATGGAGAAATAGACTGCAACTAATTCATAGGTAAAATATAATGAATTCTATGACCAATTAAGCAGAAAGACGTACATATAATCTAAAAGTAGTGACTTAGTAAATATAGTAATATAATGATAATAAACAATTTAAATAAGAAAAGGCTACTAAAAACTAAGGGGAATTGATTTTCCACTTGTACCACATTCATAGATATATCAAACAAAACGACATAATTCGTTTTAAATATATTTATTGTGAACAATAAAGTAAACCTGTTTACCTACATTGCACAAAAATACAAGATCATTATCTACAGGCATTCATTACTGTGCTATAATTCAATTAGTTGAAGGCAATGACTGACTAGCAATTAATACAAACTAGTGTTACGTAATGATCAGGTCGAACCTAGTCAAATATTGAACCATACGAAAATATCGGTATATTTTAGACTTTACATACTGTTATCAGAGTATTGCAGCCTAGGTGTGACAATATCAAGAAAGCCATTGCAAACGAATAAAGCGATTGTCTCCCTAGATACTTAGTTTCTAAAATTGCAGTCCAAAATATTTTTACGAGCAAATGATTGTTTTTATTCACGTGCCAGACACGAAGCATACAATGACTTACCCTCTCAAATTGACTATCGAGAATACACAACTCCAACTCTTCCATCGCCCTTTTTTATTCTATTGCAACTTTTCGTTTGCTTGATTGTGCATGAACTGTGTTGTGGTACTGCTGACGCTAGAGTCTAAAACGTTAATTAATGTCAAATAGAGCAACACAATTCCTGAAAAGAGTTGTCTAAAAAAGGGAGCGCAAGAATTTAAGTACGAAGGGTTTTGTGTGTCAAAATAAATGTTCTTTTCTTAACATTAATTTAAACGCATTTAAACATTTATCGATTGTATTATTGTTAACTAATCATATGTGTACTAAGACGTACGTGTTTGTAACTGTAAGAGTGCATGCAACTGTACTGATAATATTATGAATTTATTTTATAATTTAAGCCAGTTAATTTTATATTCTAAAGCAACATTCAATACCTGAACTGACCCCTTTGTATTAATTATAGCACAGTACATGAAACACATGTAAATGGCATTTTATATTAATCTCTCGAAATGAGAGTTGCATACATTTATTGCGATTTTCATTAATCACAATCGACGTTTTACTGCATGCATAATATTGACATTGTTCCTCTGAAGTTAACTACATACCATTTCCAAATACATTCCTTTAGGAAGAAATCCTCTGATGTAACATAGTACGTTATAGACCGAGATGATTTCACTATGATCTTGAAACGTCCCCAACCCATGATCCGAAAAGAGGATCACATAGACAAATAGGGTCTCCAGGAGCCTAGAGTACCCACACAACGCATCTAACCTAACCTCTAGCTCCAAACATTTTCTACACCCCAGACGAGCGGCGCAGAAATGCCTTCCAGATTTAAGAATATCTGGGAAAGAGGATTCCAGATCCTTGTGATCGCTGTAAAAAATAATAATTTAGATCGAGGAAGGAAATACCCGTAAGGCGACACCTCCAATCTTTTAATTAGATCGTCAGTTCATACTCTGAAGTACCAGCTGGTTCAGATTAGAAACAGATTAAGAAAGGAAAACACAAATCTTTACTTGGGAAATAATCTCAAACGATGATACGCATAACGACTCATATGTGACTCATACTGTGTCTTTACTCACTTCCAAGTCTACAGGGTGACAAAAGACCATGTCTTACCTTTACCTTAGTAGGGTCCACACCTGTAGTCTGGAATCGCAATTCCTGAAATAGAGACGAAGGAACACAAACGAATGACGATCGCAACTCAATCCAAACGTAGTGTCATAACGCACATATATTAAATGCACATATATTAAATGCAAATAATACTTACTCAAACAAATCATATGCTGGAGTCAATTTATATCTCAACGCAGAAATAACCAGAAATTCAATATATAGTTCCTTTCCCAAGTTATCACTTCTCAGGTGGCGAAAGAATCCTACCAATGGTCTACGGATTTATGAACCGATATAATCTAATTAAAATCACATCACTCAAAACAATAGGTTTACCGAAACACAGAAATAATTTAGTATCAATTGCTGTCAATTTCACGTAACGATTAGTAGCTAAATTTCAATGAATATCAAGTCAAACATTAAATAACTCACTGCGCATCCTAAATATTACTAAACACTGTATGAGGATTATCAACTAATGCCTTAGATCGTACCTGGTTAACTGAGAGGTTTCTATACTACGTTCACAGAACATAAACACAAGATTTTTCGAAGAAATATAAAAATTTACTGTTGAGTTGAAGGAACAAACAAAATTTGAATCGTCTATCGTATGTACATTGTATTAGTTAAGCAGAACTGAAAGTTGCGTAGTCACATATAAATGACCATAATTTCTATAATAATTAATACATTTTGTTGATAGTTTCACAAATTATTCTCAAAATATTGTTATATAATTCAGAAAAGTTTTATCACTGCATTACCTACACGAAAGAAGTTTTTATCCAAAACAAATCGTAAAGAAAGAATCAATTTTGCTCTAATAATTGCGTGACGTCATTACAGATGATTAATACTTTATACAAAAGACGTTCTGAATAAATCTTGAAAATACAAAATAATATTATAAAATATGACATTTTATAGGAGAATAGTGGCTGGAGTTGAAACCAAAATTATCGAACCATGTCGAATAATATAAAATTTACTATTAACATCAAAACGGTACGCAAAAATAGTCGAACAGACATGTTGCTAATTTGATTAAGTAATGAAAATATGCGGTAGCTGTCAAACATTGCTAACCGGGAATTTCCAATAGATTTGGAAACTGGAGACGAGAAATTGGCATATGACTATTGAAATCTAACGAACCGGTGCTTGTAATGAAAGAATTCGGTTAATAGCGCCCCATACTAAAATTTAGAACTTAATGTACATTTTAATAAATAATCTCAAAATAAAATAATAAATTTTAATGAGTTGAAAATTCCGAAACAATGTCGCTGAAAGTCCTGATAACACTTATATCGGTTTTAATTCTTCTTGATACGAGTAATATAATTTACCGGAATGGACGAAATCAGTCGAAAAAAAAATTATACAAAATTTGGTGTTTACATCTACCTCTCGTAGACAGGGCTCAGGAAGTACAGATGACGGAAAGCCCGTACATCCACTCGTCTCGTCATTAAAATTGGAACTGAACTAACATGGCGTGGGAGAGCAGTTCTCCCAGCAAACGGAGAAGAAGGCTGATTCACATCAATCAGCAAAAAACAAGTCACGAAGCATTCACTAGGGTCCAATCAAAAACAAGCGTTAGATCAAAGTCATTGCTGCGTGACTAACGAAAACCTGGATGGATAACGATAAAAAATCCAAAGCAGAAATAAAACGAAACACGCTCAAAGAGTCAAAAACCTTTGATTTGTTTGCATATTGGATTTATAATATTTCCAGTAAACATTTAAAATTCGTACATTTTAGACGCTATACACTTTTGTCAGAAGAGTCTACAGAATAAATTTCAGCTTTGATATAAGGGTTTAATGGAAGTTATGGGCTTGCCAATTTTGGGGGAAGAATATTGCTCGTGTGCGTTTTCCCAACGGTCATAAAGATTTTTTGTAAAATGGAATATTATTATTTAATATCAGAAATTTGAAGTCAGATTACACTACTCTAATAATAATAGTTTTACTTATTATTACTTAGTTAATAAGACGTGAGGAAATCGTATTGAAATTTCACACTCAAGAACACACAAGCACGCACGCAGGTAGATTTAAGTTTAGTATAAAAGAATATATTTATGTCTATAAAACATAACCTAACAGCAGTTCATCGCTAGAAATGTATTTTTGACCGTTAAATTGTTAATTTTACGTTAGTGACTGATTTCCAGTGCAAAAACACAATATATCTTATTTTTGCAAATTTCATTGCATCCTGGATTACTGTGAAATGGGTGCATTAGTAATTCTGACCCGTAAACCTATTTGAACATACTTAGCAAATTTTAAATTTAGGAGGACAGTTAAGTTCCTATCTTAAATGGAAGCTACTGGGATCCATCAGAGTGTCCCGGGTCTGGAATATGGAGTAAGGCTACATCATCAACTTGCATGTGACGTACGTACAACACGCCTTCTTTAAGTATGGCTAACAAATTGCCCTTTCCAGGTTCATATCGTAATACAGTAGATAGTATGAAGCTTGCGTACTAGTAGGCACGGGTTTGAATCCTAGCCATGTCATTTTCAAATTTTAGAAAGTCCATAGCCATTGGATAGAACAGACCAAAAAGTAAATTCTTAATGTAACGTAACCATTGGCTGCATACGCGTATATTTAACAAGTATAATCTGACCATGACGTTGATATGGTTGCCGAGATGCAACGTTTCAGATTTCTATCAATATTTCAGTGGAGAAAAAATAAATAAATATATCCCGAACGCATTTTGCTAAAAATCCACATATTTACCGACAAGAGCTTTATGAGAATAAAACCTTCCGGAAATATCTCTACTCTGTATCACATTAGTTTCCTGTTATAATGACTAATATCTACGTTCGTTAATAATTATTTACTTCAATTAACCAGTATGTATGATAATTGTCAATTATTCGTCAGCGCAATGTAAAGCCACAATGTTTCTTTGACTTCCAGATGTGAGTCTAGTTCTGTAATAATCAGTGATATTGTTATAAATACTTTTCTACTTTTGAATACTAAATGTGATCACATTTACAATAAACGAACTTCATAACTATATGTTGGTAGTTGAGTTTCAGGTCGTTGGCGGGACTTTAAGAGAGTTATTTTTCCTATGTTTATTCAATGACCACGACCAACGTCCGTAATAAGTAAGTTTAGACGACATTTTCGTATGGAGGTTGCCACTGATTTATTAAAGGGATTTTTGATGCTATGTTGTGTACTCCAAGTGGTAAAAATAACTATCCCCTACTATTTTGTCTGAACTCTTCGATGTAATTTTTATAGCTGACATTTTAAGAGTGTAGATCTGAAATTTGATTTCAGAACATTTCTTTCTTTCAGGGATTTGAAGTTGATGTTGATGTTTTACTTGGAAATCTTGATTATCTGGACTCTGGGGTGCTGCTGCTTCCTACTTTGGTTATTCATAATATTATGCGTACATCACAGTGGTTATTCTTCATTTATGCACATGTTTTCATAAAATGTTTAATGTTTTCATAAAATGTTCATGTTTAATGTTTTCATAAAATAATATGATGATTCAACTAATGCAAGGCATGTTGGGTGTTCAAATTATACACTGCAATATTTCAGGGAAGATAACTTTATACTAAAAGAATTAAAATATGATATGTCGATGTTTGTCAACAAATGAGAATTTATGATGCTACAGTGACATTGTTAAAAATTACTCATATTCCGGTAAGTAATGAAGTAAGGCTGAGTAACTGACAAAGTTGTAACCATAGATTGCGATTGACAAGCGTGCTTACAACAGGATTCTCGAAAATTAATCACAAACATTGCTCAAATACTATTTTGCAAGTAACAATGTGTTTACCATTTGCTACATCGATACTGTGTAGGTCATTATATACCAAGTTACTAGACAATTTCTGAAAATGACGTCCTAACGTTGGGCTTATATATCTCCAAATGTAGGCATTTTGTTATAAAGTTGAGGATTTCTGAAATATAACAGTTTATTTTAAAATACCTTGTATATCTTCCACTAATTGAACAATCATAAGCATTTATGAACACAATGAATAGATTACAGATCTAGTCTTTCTTAAACTAATCCTTGATTTATGTAATTGTATCCTAACTTCTATATTTTCTTGATAATGATCTGTAAGAACACATGAAAGTTGGGCTACAAAACAATATGCATTCAGATTGAGTTCGGAGAACAATTATAAAAAAGGTGCCAAGATGTTTGAAACATCCTGTATTTTTTTAACCTTTTACAGAAAGATAATCACGTAAATATTAAATGGATAATAATGATGAAAATGTATTTTTGTTACAACAAGATTCTTATATTCCTATTTTATACATCCGAATATATGTGTGAAAATGGGATCGACTTCAAGGAAATTGCTTATAAATAATTCATACGTCAAAATAAAAAAAACAGCAAGTTTCAAATTAAGTTGTAATACTATTTTAAGAATAGCGTTTTAGTAGAAGCGTCATTTTCTTTGCTAAGAATATAACCATACTGAATATACACGACTTAATTTTAAATCATCGTTGTACAGAGAATTGCCAGGGTTAAATAATTGCTATTTCAATATTACAGTAATGATTAGTAACCTTTCCCCCAAAACGAAGCCCGGAAACACTGGATATTCATTGATGTCTCCATTTTGAACTCCATGGAAAGTGGTGATATTAAAATAAGTTAAATATTTTACCTTACATATTTAATTAACACTACCAAAACAAATAACTGGAAATTACAGCAGTACCAAGAGTCAAAACTGATTAAATCGTTACATTAAATAAAACAATTTGTGAATACAAAAACGTCAACCAAAATCCCCTAATGATGGAAAACCATACTTTCATTCTTTATGGAAAAATGAGTGCATATATTTTTTTTAAATATGTGTTTCGAAAATCCTCATAGATCGTTCACATGAACAGACAAATCAGTGTTCTAATATTAACTTCAAAACCTACCGTAATATTATACTATTTTCAGTATCAGCAGCAGTGTGTGCTTTCATTCAGGTATAACTCTAACATTGATTGTATAAATAACTGTTCGTAACTTTGCGTATATCGCAGTATTGCTAAAATATAAAATGATAATAATTAATAAAAACTTTCTGAGACACATTTATTTATTTCTAAAATATTTTCTGAACAATAATTTTAGATACTACGCATTTATTTAAGTTGTTCTATATTTTGTGTGTCCAGTAACAAGTAAGAAAACCAGTAAGAACAGAGCTTTACTAAACGTACACATCCTACATTGCAACGCCACTAACTCCGTTAACACCCGTTAATATTATTTACGTTAATCACTAGGGCAGAAAATGTAGCAACTGTTCCAACATATGTATACTACAAGGCTACGATGAAATTAAATAATATGCTGTTCCATCTTCCTCTGTAGAGAAACTTGCCCTGCAACGCATTGACACAGCACTCATTGTTTCCCATCAGTGAAGTTGCAAATGTTGCCTCGCATACGAATGAACTGGAGGATTTTTCGAAAGCATCACTAATCTGTGAAATAGAAAAAAAGCTAGTATGTGTTTTGGACAGGAAATTTACGAATCAAATTTTTATACAATTTGCTTGAAGGAAATAAATATAAATTCAAATCCAAAATAGAAAATTCTACTGCTACTACTAATGATGATGGTAATAATGGGAATAAGAAAGAGCTCAAGAGGAAATCGTTTCTGGAAGTAAGGAAGTAATTGCTGGGCCCGCAGAGCCACCCAGCTGGACTTCTAGCTCTCTGGACTTCTGGCTCCTTTGAGCTACTTTCTTCCTATGATTTTATTATTTGATATTATGTGAAATTGATATAGAGTTTGACATTTCCGAATCGGAACACACCCAACAGCCCGAACCACAGCAACCGCCAGAGAGTCCTACTGCAAGTTAAACAGATAACTGCTAAAACTTTAAATGCGAACTTGACTTTGAAATAATGAATACACAACTTCTTAAAAATAATCGTGAAGGCATTCCTTGCTTTTCTTGGCGTAAAGGGCTGAAGCAATATAACTTGTTGAGTGAACTTTTGTTTATGCTGTAGTATAGACAGATGTGATGACTAAAGATGAAGCAAATCAACTGTAGAAGGGAAACGGGGAGACGCGGTGTTTCCGTGATAGTGCTCACTTCTGGTACTTAGGGTTCTCGGTTCGATCTCATTTCATCGCATGTGGCTTTCGTTCTGAACAAACACTGAATGTGTGGGTTTTCTCGAGGTTTTCGTGTTTTTACCCATTTTCTCAATTCCACCAATTCTTCCATGAACATCCATTCGCCCTGAGAGAAATTTGGTTAGCGGACTTGGAATTCAACAATAATAATAATAAACTAAATATAATGTTACGATATTCGCTTATTTTAGGAGCGTAGTCAAGGATCGATGTTATAGATTCTTCGACACGAGAGCAATTATTAATATAGCGTGATCAACTCTGTGAGTTATATATTGAAAAAAAAAAGGTGATATGTTGTATTCGTTGGTGGAATAGTTACGAAGTAAATGAATTACGGAAGCCATGTGATGTGATCTTTCTGATATAATATTACTGCCATAATCATGTAAGTTGAAGAGTATTCAAGTGGTGGATAATATCCTCGTTAAAATTTGAATGCGAAACTCAGTCAAGTTTATAAGGAAAAGAACAGCAGCAACTGTTCTACCATATTCTGTCAATCGAAGACGTTTCCTTTATTTATTTATTTATTTTTAGAATATAGCGGTTAGGGAGTAGCTATTTTAGAAAATAACGCAGAAAGATACAGTAGACAGTATCACAAATTACCCCATTCCTGGGATCTTCAAATGCCTTGGCCATATGGGTGATGGTGGTAGGAGAATTTGTGAAATGAAGAAGCTGGCAGGAAGGGAGTACACCAAGGAAACCCCACACGCGGTGCTTGTCCACCAGAAAGCACACATGGCACGACTTTGAATCGACCTGAAGACCCCACTCACCACACGTAGGTGCTCTACCACTGAGCCACCATCGTCCTGTTATTACCCTTGTCCTAATGGTGTGTTTTGACTACTGTTTTATAATTATGTCGGCGAATATCCATGTGACCATCGTTGAATTGAATTCATTTAATTTACGGCTTTAAGGCATCTTTGTCTCAGGCCGAGATATGTTGGCGGAGAGGAAGTTAACGATAGCGGCCAGGGCTTTGTTTAAAGTACTATCGCAGCACTCACCTGATGAAACTGATGGAATTCCTGGTAAACCATTATGAGGATAGTCGGCCATGCGGTTCGAACCTAAGTGCCTACCCATTTCTAATCCAGAGTCCGCAACATTACAGTCTTGACGACGAGGGTTCGGTACGTGATGTTCGAATTCATCAAAACCCAAGATGTATAGTCACGAAAAATGGTATTTAGGTAACATAGCCTTTAGCTTTTATTTAACTTACATTTGTGGAGCTTAGAAGTAAAGGCTGCAATCTCCATTTTTTGCAATACCGAGAATTTAACGTAATTATATACATTAAAGTGTGTAATGAAAAGGGGTGAACTCTTAAATTTCCAAGTACTGGAACGTTTCAGTTTTTGCCATGTCATACCAATACGTGACTAGTGAGGAATAGGCATAAATCAAATTTAGTGTAAAATATTTTTTTATCTCAAAAGAAATACCGAAACGACGTACAATACCTATATTAATACATTTAACCATACACCATAAATTGTATTTTGTCTCTCCTGAATTTTTTTCTGCAGTGGAAATTGCAGCGTTTACTTCTAAGCGCCAATTCATGGTTTAGATAATCACCTAAGGTCTCAGCCTCTCTCATTCAATTTGTCAGAATTATCATGGCTTAGGAGTAGCTCAGTGTCTGGCCCGCAAAAATAATTAAAATAAAATAAAATAAATATTGTTCCCGCAATGCTTCCTTTATTTCTATAACTATACTATATTACTGAATCAGAGGCTGTCGAATTAACGAAGAGCTGTTTTCTGTTGTTGTATGTGCTTGTGCAATATTAGGTATATTGAACCATATTACGTATCAATTATCTCGTGGAACAGGCTGCATTAAATATTGCCTGGGCATATCTGCGTTTGCTTTTTATATTTTTTCATATTTTTCTTGTTTCTAAAATGAAGGTACAGTCAAATTTACCAAGCGCGACAGATTATTATCAAAACGAAAAACGCATTATTTTCTTCATTTAAAACATGTTTGTACTGTCATGTCTATCACATTTTTAAATGTCTAATGGAGGATACACACAATATAAAAATATACACTTATATCCAAGCATCGAGCCTAGTTTATCTAACATTTTAACATGATTTATTTTATTTCTGGCTTTTGAGATCGTCTGAAAGAAAGGTATAATTTATTGGCCACATTTGTGTAAACCTATTGTTTGTTTGAATCAGCTTCTTTTGTTAGGAATATATTAACTTATTATATTAATCCACCTTAGATTTTCAGGGTGTTTTAAAAGTCACTATTTGCCTCAGAAAAATTGTGGGGGATTGTTGAAGAATATATTTCATAGTATTCAGAGAACTATTTTGATATGGAGACTTTAAGTTATGAGGCAAATTTTAACTTTCTAAAAAGGCGTTTGCGACAATGTAACATATTCGTTTATGTCATTTTTGAACTATTTGCACTATTATTTATTATTATTCATGAATAAACGGTAGGACAAAAACAGAAAAAAATGTAGGCAGTTTCAGCCTTGTTTCAAATAGTTTGTGATCACATTATGCAAAGAAATTGATATTCGAAGAAAACAATTATCCAGGTAAATAATATATATTCTTATTAAACATATAAAATATTTATAGATTTTGGAGCAGATACAAGAAATCTTCAGCGTTCTTGTTCCTGTCATACGTCTAAAAGGTTAACACTATGTTCGGCGTTCGACTACTTATTTTCTATCAAAATGAATTTCAGTGACGAGATTAGGAATCTTAATTCCAATCCACATACGACATGCTGTCTGTGATTTTTGTAGCAAAATAGTATCATTCATAAGACGAGGTTTCGCCATTAGTAGTCCACACGCCGCCATGTTTGTATGTTGATCAACTAGATTCAGTATTTAAGGAAATAATAATGACACATCTTACGTGACACTTTTCGTATTGCTAACTGCCACTTGGAGTTTATAGAAGCGTCGATAAAAAAATATTTGCAAGGTAATGAGTGTTATAGTTTTTACACATGAATCAATAACTTGAGGGGTTTACGGGACATTAAGTAATCATCACTCACACCGAGCATGAAGCACGGTTTTAAATTTAACTCCACTATTCAGCTCACGAATTTACGGACTTTTAATTTTAGCGAAATGTAATTATTAACTCCTTTATGGGATTATTACTTCCAAATATAATAAATTAATTAGAACAAAAACTTACTTTTTACTCAATCTTCTTTTAAAAAATTACTTCCAAAAATAAACAAATATTCCCCTTTTTATCGACACAAAATTAACTACGTATCTAAACGAATCGAAGTACAAACTTTTTATCCTCGAATAACTTGTAAACAAAAACCATTTAGACAGACTGAATTATCCATCCATTTTTTTTTCAAAAAAAGGACTTACAATAAAATTACGGCACACAGACCGTCTTGCTTAAACAAGCTGCGCTGTTGAAGACTGATTAAACCCGTCGACTAGCAGACACTTCGACGTCCAGAACCTTCAACATTAAAGTACCACAGTACTTGCCTTACCTCTTTCGCACGAAGCAAGGATAACAAAAGAAGTTCGAAAGGGAAGTAAGTGTTGGCAGATAAAATTCGCAATACTATCAATTTTCTTGAAATTGCATTTTTCATTGCGATCATTTTTTAATTATTTGGGCAATTGAACTTTTGTTTCTTTCTTTCCAGTATTAATAAACAAATCAACGGATTGCACCCTATGTCTACATAGACCATTACAAACATTATGTTTACACTCTGAGTACTTGAGTTATATCATCTTTTTGGCTAAAATATCTACGTATTTGTGACCCACCTTTGCTATTTGAAAATATTTTACCAATTAATATAAGGCCATTGCACTTAAACTAGAATCAATAACTCCGTATTACGTGCATTATTAACCCTTAGCAACTTTACAATATGTATATTTGCCGATTGGGAATTTCATATCTATATTTTAAAAAAAAAACTTTGGTAACCTTTTATATAGACCAATCTAGTAACATTTTGACTTCGGCCCGTCACGAATCGCCCATTAACAACCAGTTTAAATCCATGCCAGTGCCAGGACTCGAACCCTGGACCTTCGAGCTGCTGGCCTAACGCCTCAGACCACAAGGCTACTCCGCCGGCTCATTTCTATGTATGAGTGATCCTTGATAACTCGCACATATTATTATTTTAGTCTTACTTGGAATGTCGAATACATGGCTTGCATATATTTAAAACTAAAACACCGAAGGGGATCAATGTGAACATTTTGCAAAAAATATCCTGCTTCATCTACTGTACTATTGTAGGATAAAATATGTTGTTGCGTGACTTTTCTTAAAACTTTAATAATTGTTGTATATGGATTAGTATTATTAAAAGCAATTATGGAATCCTGTGGGCCAAGATTGTAATAAGTTTAAAATCTTTAATTACCCATGTCTCAGGTGGGATTATAACTCCCATCCTTTTAAGCGGTGGCCTACGTCCTGACCCACACGGCTTCCGAGGTCGGCTTGTGTTGTTGATATGCCTTAGAGCAAGATACGAGACTACATGTTAAATTAACTAAGACGAAATTGACTAATTTATCTTAACCGCACGGGGATCAATCTTACTACAACGTGCCATCCAACACACTAGAAGGAACTCAATTCTTTCAGGACACGAGCCAAATAAGAATATAGCAGAAAATATTGTGGGAACAGTTTCCAAGACAAAAACCTGTGATTGCTTAAAGGTGACCGAAAAACCTAAAGTAAATTGTCATGAGAGTGATTTTCACATAAAAGAGAAACAGCGCATTGAAAATTAAACTAATGGTGACATACATACTAGAACCAACTTGCCCACCACACTCATGCAGGTTAACACCCACAGGTTCCAAACACCGCTCATGCTAAAAGAACAATTGAAATTACAGTTTAGACCATGGTTCCAAATGCAGCAAACCAGAAGCCTTACCGGCCCCATAATTGGTAATAAGAACTAACAAGTTACACACGCATTACTTCGTGTGTTAAAAACCAAACACCCACTGTAGACGATAAATTAGTAATAACAATACTGACCTCTTTTTGTACATAAATGCCATCAGGAAAGAGTCAAAGTGTATTAGAGCACATTTGCAGGGCAGAGATGAGACAGGTCACTGGGTCAATCGGGTCGTTCTAGCCAATATTTGAACAGGGTCACTGAGTCTAATCTTGGAACCTGTCCTGATGCGGTGACACGGACGCAAAGCAATTTCCTTACGAATGTCTCGATCACGATTGACCGGGACCAGATGTAGTGAAAAAAGTATTAATTACCTTAAAGGCATTTCTCTTGTGCAATCTGAATAATAATTTACTCGGTATTTGAAAAAGAAACTTTATAAATTGGTAAATACATATTGTATTCAATTCAAGCCAAGACTTCTAAAGATACATATTTTCGTATAGAATGAAACTATATAAATAGGTAGATATATATTGTATTCAATTCAAGCCAAGACTTCTAAAGATTCATATTTCCGTATAGATACATATAGAAGATATATATTTTTTTAGTAACTAGAAATCCGATTTAGAATTGTTTGTTACAAAACTGGAATTTTGGATTCTTTACGTAAATGTTTACACAGAGGGAAGCTAATTATGTAACATCTGATTAGTCAAATAAATATGTACCTTTTAATTAAGGGTACATTCCGCATACTATTGTTATAATGCTAAACAAACCTATACTAAGTGTCTTTTTACCAAATTAATACTGATGGAAAGGTATGTACTTTGTCCGGTTTTTTGCCACATGGAAATAAGACCTACATATGTTTGCTGTACAAATATAGTTTCTAATACATTATCTTGCAGGATCCTAACTTAATCCTGCAAACGTAAATTCTAACTTATTGTGCATGAATATGCAACGTTGACTACGAACCACTAAACACTCTCCTATAAATTAAGTAGACAAAATTTATTTTCTCTGTGTAGTCTTCGAATGTTTACAGATTTCTCCCTAGGTTTCGGTGTGTAGGGATATGCAAAGTTGATTTATTTCACTCGGTTTTGAACCGTTCTATTAAGTAGTGAAGATTGGCCAGATAACAATATATTGGTGTTAATTGAGTTGCAAAACAGAAATATAATGGATTTGCAGTACATCTAAATTATGATTGAAATTTGATACTAACGGAAAATAAAGAGTACTATTTTCTAAAGATTATTTTCGTCTCTGCAAAATATACTTTCATGTTGGTAATCCGTGTTGCATATATTTTATAAAATCTCTCCCACATAATTAGAATAAAACTAGATCTGCATGAAATATAGTTAATTACTTCAAGTTTAACCAGCATCAATTTTTTTTGCAATAGTATATCACAACTAATTGTTTGAACCTGCCATATACAATAAATAATGAAAAGAATTATTCTTATGAAAGTTTTACTGTTACTATATAATATATTTTGATTTCATTTCTACTAATTGGAATTTGTATATAAATACCACTATCAAAGATAAGAAACTTCTTTGTCTTAGAAACGAAATATTTGAATTTTCATCCATTGATAGATCGTGCAAAGAAAGTACCGCATATTTGATTATTGACTGCCTTTAGCGGAATGAGTTGGAACAATCGTGTATCCGGGTAATCTGATTTTACAGTTAAATTTTTAGGCATGAAGTAAAAATAGGATAATATATATTGGTATAATTATTACTTATTATAAATAGTCAGACAACAATTTAGTTGAATATAGATAAATACTAAATGAAATTTCGTGTGCATATAAACCTAAAATACTTAATATTTAAGAGGTAGAATTAAATTACTTCGTGAATGGGCTTTGAAAAATTCATGAATTTACTTGGCATACCGGTTATTATAACGAATTAAAAGATGAACGAAGTGCATATAATGATGTTTGAATGATTTCAATAATGTGTAACACATCACAATTTTGCATTAATTCTTACAAATAATAGCACAATTAAATTTGAATATAGTAACTGTTATTACAAGCATAGCTATTTACAAGTTGCTAGAAAAAAATATTTATATAATGTACTGTGTTTGATTGTAGTAGAAGGTGACTCGGTGAATTCCACATTTAGGATAAGTTGCTTCTTGCGATTCCAAATATGGCTGTGTTTTTAAACGGTCTTACTTTCTTAATGCATTAGAGTAACCGCTTAATTATTTTGTATATATCAAATTACTTCTGGACACGAGCCCTTGTATCTCTATTTATGAGTCTTAGAAGCGAAAACTGCTATCTCCATTTCGGGGGAAACCGAGTTTTTGATGGAATTGTTAATACTAAAGTGCTTAATGAAGGTAAATGAAGGTGAAACCATTATTTTCTGGTGTAATTTTTAGTTTTTACGTTGGAACCATACGGAAAAGAGTCACCATAATTTTCCTTTTGGCTGTCCCGCAAAATTCCGTGGAGTGGAGAATGCAGCTTTTTGCTTCTAAGCCTCATAATTTAATTTAATTTAATTGAAACGTCCTGAGAAGACTATTACAATAAAGTTAAGTATAATAGTCTTGTCAGCATATATCGATTTCCTCTAAACTCATAACGGGATTAAAATGTACGGCTGTTCAAAATAAATCTGTCTACACGGTATCGATTTCAGAATTGAAATGCTTTGCTTATTATATGCTGATATTCTGGGAGGAGATCGCTCGGGCATCGCATTTTACTGAACTATGTAGGTATCTCAAAAATTATAATTTAAACATAATAAGATATTTTAACAATATCCAGAAACAAATTAGTGAAAATACCAATGTTGAGTGTTAATTGAAGAGGAATTAACACTACTCCTTGAATTATTATGCACATTGTGCAATAATTGTATTTTGTGAAATTCTGAGAATGTTCATTGAAGTTTTCTTAGGAGTTGATATATCTATTCATTTCAGTAATGTGCATGAAAATGTCATTTCAAACATAGGGATTGGCCTATTGCACTATATCGTTCTATATATAAGATTGATTTAATATATCACAGTGAAGCACATGTATATTTATAATTGCAGTGATATAAATACTTCCAAAATAATAACGACACGACAATGAATAAATAAAGACAAGTTTACAAATCTGAAAAGAAAACAAAATTAATATTTTCGAAATTATTATTCAGATTTCAAATACTTGCTGGTATTCACAATGACGTGTTTTGTAGTACGAAGTGGGCGGTATTTCAGTTTCGATCTTTAAACCAGCATAAGTTTTGCATGCTGTTGTTTATCGAATACATATCAAATATTAGTTTAAGAATTACTTAAAACTTATCATATAACTTTATATCTAGAAAATGACTTCACGTAATATTTTAGTATGTCAAAACTAGGTGAGCATTAACTGGTAAGCAGAGAACAATACCTGAACCCTAAACAAGAATTTTCCTGGACTTATAAAGAATTAAACTATCATAAACTCCATCAGATAACATTTACTAAGTGTATTCATCAGCAGAGAATGTAAGGCCATGCTATATATGGTTACAAAATTGAAGTGACGTTTCCTCTTTACATGACACTCATATAAATGGACGACCTCCATGTGCTCATCAATAGCATTGGAAGATAATCTACAACATGCATTGGATGAAATCGAAGGGACATCAGGCTTCTCGCATTGGCATGCAATACGAAAGGCAAACAGAGCTTGGAAATGGGTTTTGATATAATTAGACGGAAATACTGCAAACGTGCAAACATTTGTGGGTTTCTTTTCTACCGGCAGCAAAAGAAAATTGCTGATCGAATTATTACATCTGATAAAATGTGGGTTTTGTATCGCATTATCATGCTCAATAGACAATGGTTATAACACGGTTACTTGCTAAAATCAAGGGCAAAGCCCGATCTGCCAGGGTAGAAGCTGCTAAAGTGATATTATTCGGAACGACGAGACGTAGTTCACTATGGGCTTCTTAACGCTGAAGGAAATAATACCTCTGAAATCTAGTGTGCTCAATTATATGTTGAAGATAATATTGCAATTAACGTGCCACCATTAGCCAACATTAAAGGAACACACTACAGCACGATGACTCCTATCTTAATGCCTCACAAAACATACAGAAATATCATTTAAGGAAATTTTATGGAAGTTTCTGTTTTACCCACTGGCCTAACCATAGCGATTAATGTTTATCATTTTCTTTGGAACTCTGCGATAGTTCTTACCTGCGAAACATTTCCAAATATACGAGGCTTTTAAACAGGGTATCAAAATGGGCCCATCTTTTTAAAGATTTAATCTCAAGCTTAGTTTCTAGATGAAGAACGATGATAGACGACGGCGGCGAATACATTGTCGACGAGCTAGCCCTTCTCTACTTGCCATGGTACTTTAATGTGAGACTAAACGGACAGTATTTTTAATAACCTAATAAGTACTGTGTCTTCTATGCGTCCTGTGAAACATCCTTGAAAAAAAAATGTTCGGAGAAATTATCAAATGCATACATTAACCTAAATCTGCGAATCTTATAATGCGCTTTAAGAATCCTGTATCATAATATATTGTTAATTATTCTTAACATTTTAGATCAATAAGATGTTGAAGGAAACATGATGATAAATGTCATTTATTCTCCAAGATATCGCTTGATGAATGTTTCATAACAGCAGACGGTAGTACACATACAGTTGAATATGTCTTCAAATTATGAAGCCGTTTGGTTAAGTAATATTCGAGAATAATTTAAGGTAATCTTGTATTCACTGTCTTCAATGTAGTTTCTGAGATGTCAAACAAGTTCCAAATATTTTTGAATTTATATTTTCCTGTTTCACCACACTTTAAAATACTAAATAATTACAGTTAACATATAGGAAATTCGAATCCAAAAGTATAAATAATTTACAAGTTTTGGCGCTTTTCTGAAATATTAAATACCTAGGAGTGAATGACAATTGAACTTTATCAGGAGAAATCAACTTTCTTTGACTCTTCAAAGTGATATTTTACTTTATTGTAGCCATTTTGATAGAAATTGAAATATTAAAGTTATTTGGGTATTCCTGAAATAATAGAGCAAATCGAAGTTGTGCTTGTGAAAGGATTTCAGCACATACTTCAAACGGATAATTCAAATCTAATTATGTGGTATGTTGTCTTCCGGGTTCTTTACCTGATTTTCTTTAGATAAATATCTAAATACAATATATATAATATTGACGTTTCTTTTATTACAGATGATAAGATACATAAAGCGACACGGTGTATTTTCCTGTATTGTGTTATTTTTCTTCCTTACTCTTCTTACACCATCAGGTAAAAGCGAGTCAGGTAAGCCTCTATAGCAAGAAGCCTCTTAAATAATGCACATCAAATCGAACTAAATTATAATGAATCAAGATTCGCGCGCTTTAGCCGAAAATTATTTTAACAGTCCAGAATGCGGATCGATATGTACGGAAAACAGCTAAAATATGCACGCAAATATTCTTTAAAAACTACTAAACTATTATGTTGCATATGCACTAAATGAATAAGTAAATATTAACAGGTGGACATAAAGATGATGTAAATTATTGATTTTCTGCAGACGATACACAATTTTCAGGTCTTCACTATCAACCTTCTTTTTCTCATACAATATATCAATTGTGATCGTTGCTACTTTTACGTTTATTACAGTAGTTGAGAAGATACTTTTCAAGATTCTGTGGTATAAACATTTCTCAGTTTATTGGTAAAGACATTTTTATAAGCAGACAGGGTACACAAAATTAAAAAACTGTCACTCGTATGCATTTTAATCTTAGGAATTTTACTACTCTTTCGCCTCGCTCAACATATTTCATTTCAGTTGAAGTTCTAATGTTCTCAAGAAACCTTTTCCTTCGATGCTTTGTGATTCCAGGATTTTTGTATTTTACTCATTGTTGTTTTCACAACTGCAAACAAGTATACTAAATCAAATGAACGCAAAATATTTGATTGTTGATAGGTTCTTACATATTGCAGTTGCGTGCGCAGGATTACAATTAAGAGGATCAAACAACTTTCTGTTTGAAATAATCACAATAATTTAGGTAAGGTAAAACTATCCCCTGTGCAATGCGTACACGCCGTGAACGGCGCTAGGATGTAGAGGAAGCACATCACATATCTTTGTCCTACGACACAAGTGAGGTAGGTTCGACCACCTTTACTTTCCAGGCGTTCCATAACACATGCAAATCTCACCGAGCGGCCGTGGCTCAGCGGTACAACATTGGCTTAGCATCCAGGAGACTCTGCGATCGATCCTAGCGGTCGCCCATTGTGAATGAGGTTTATCGGTTTTCACCAGGCAAATGCTGACTAACCCTACCAAACTTCACTTACACCCTCCCAATTTTAACTTTACAACCTCAAACTGAAAATCCTGCCAGAATCCCTCTTTGAAACGAACAGACATAATTAAAGTTCAACTTTGTCCTCCTGGTTACCGGGTATAAATTTGGTCAGGCCGGGTCCGAAACCTATATTCAGTGATCCGGTACGAAACTTTACTCGAAGGACACGATTAATCCGGTAACCCGTTTCAATCCTGCTACATAGGGACACAGTCAGAAGAAGTACTGTAGTGGTTTACGTCTCTAACAACTAAGCAACAATGTGGAGGTTGAGTGAGCACGTACTGAGCTCAAGTCGACCGTCCTCACTGACATTTTACTTGGTTGCACATTCTCTGACCAGATGATGGAATTGTACCCTTCTTAAGTCCAGGATTGATTCCTTTCTACATTCCTCACTTGAGTACATCGCGCACTACAATTAAACGCATTAGAAAAAACAAGTTTCTGTATTAAACAATATAAAATAGGCACTTTAAACGACTAAATATTGAACATTGCACCAAATGGACAATGCTTTTCTCAGTGATTCCGCCAGGCCCCCTGTGAAAGTGACAGCCTCAAGTTCTCAAAAACACCCTCCAACTTTAACACTTTTACGGTAAAAATATATATAGAAACTGTGCAAAACATCATTTGCACCCTCCCAAATTCGACTTTACACTCCATCCTCAAACTGAAAACCCTGGCGTACTCTTCTCATGTTTGGAATAGAATTTAGAAATCATTTATGTATGTTTTGCATCTTAGGCTCAGGCCGGAATAAGGTAGGGCAGAGTATATTAGAAGCTAGTCGGTAAGGATCTACTGCATAGGGACCATCCCGGCATTTGCCCGGTTTGACAGAAAAAACAGGAAAATTTCAGTCATTCATTTTTTGAAAATAATAAATCCTCTCATTAAATCGAATGCCTGAGCATCTCGTTTCCGATTGCCACCGTCCTTTTCGTTTAAATGTTATTTAGAATGTTTCATAGATACATGCAAGATTAGAAGTGTCGCGAGAGATTGTCAACATCTTAGAAAATCGAACATTGAGCTGCCGTAATTGAGTTATTTGAGTCCCGGGATCAAATACGGACGTAGACCATCTTAACTAGGGTTTTTGCAAGGTGTTCTTTCAGTCAGAACAGGCAGATGCGGAGATGGAATCTTCAAACCAGGGCCTGGCCTCTTCCATTTCGGTATTCCAATTCCTATCCTATACCGGAAGAACCAAAGGAACAAGAAGATTATTAAGCCAGATCTTCGTCACCTCTTTGCCAATAAATTTTGGGCTTTGTATACTAAATAACATTAACACACAACCACTAAATCACAATATCTGTGCAAAATTCGCTCACTCAGAGAGCAAAACAAATAGTACGTTGAACTTCGAAATGACGCCAACAATGCTAGAATACGACACGATCTCAAGCTGACAAACTGTATTGATAGTGGCAACGGGGACTGAAATTACTCAGAGCATTTCTTTGACGGTAATCTAACAAGCAACAACATAGTTTCAACTACCACCTTGTAAAGAAACTCAGTGTCAATCAAGCCTCTGTTTCCTCTACCCTTCAAACACGTACAATGAAGATAAGATGACCAAGCTGAGAGCAATCAAGAGAAGAGTTCCAAGTTGACAGGCGGAAGATACATAAGGTAAAATCAACAGTGTGTTTCAGTGCCGATGCAAGATTAAGCCTACATTTTTATACTATACTAGATGTGTTGAAAGATAAACAGTGTTCTTTGTCAATATTTTCCATACTCTAGGTTTCCAACACATGTGATGTTAGTTTGACATCCATCAATTATTCCCTTTGGGCAGCGGAGTGCTTTCAATAACGACCCCTGGAAGAGTTTCAATTGCGTAAATAGAGAAAACGTGTCTTAGAAAAGTTCATTCGTAAATGTTTATGAACATATGCTAGTATACCAGGTGTATAAGCTTAAATCCGCTGTTTTGTAGTCAGCAAAACACATGGTGTGTTCATAGAAACACAAAGCAAGCTATTCAAAGTACTTTGCCTCGCTAGCTACACATTTTGCCCACCTCTCGGGCAATTTGTGGATACCATGCCAAAAAAAGTCTTGCTCTTTCGAGGCAAACCACTCATCAATCCATTTTCTGACGTCTACATACGAATCGAAGTGCTGCTCAGCGAGGGTGTGGCCCATCGACGCAAACAGATGGTAGTCTGGTGAATAAGCGGGATGGGGTAGCATCTCCCACTTAAGTGTCTCCAAGTAGTTTTGGACCATTTTTGACGTGTTCGATGGGGCATTGTCGTGGAGTTATATCAGCTTATCATGTCTTTGTTGATACTCCGGCCTTTTTTCACACAGAGCACGGTGCACGTTGATCAGTTGTTAGTGGTAGCGGTGGGCATAGACAGTTTGATGGTTGCAACAGCTCAAAGTAGACGATACCGTGTTGAACCCACCAAACACACATCATCGTCTTCCGTCCGAAGCGATTTGGTCTCGAGGAAGATGTTGATGGTTTACAGGATCAACCCACGATTTCTGGCGTTTCTGCCGTCGCGATATAAACATATATATATATACTTTTCATTGCCCGTCACAATCCGAGGCAGGTCCAACTCATCCAGACAATAGGTATGGCGTGCCCATGATAGCTTCATACGCTCTGCAACGCCATCTAAGGACAAACAGCGGATTTAAGCTTATAAACCTGGTATGTGCTAACGAGCAAGTATGTACGTACCTTTAAAGTATTTCGTTATATGCGCAGCAAACTTTCCATAATTAAATTGGAAAATAACCTAAATCGAATTTTAGTCATGCAGATTACAGAATATTCACCAAAGTAGAAGTATTCAAATTTGCAAAATCCTCTTATCATCTAGCCGCTTTTAATGTTAGAGAAAGCCTGTAAGTTAAATTTTTAATTTTCGGCTGCACTGGTAGTTAGCCGTTCCTGGCGATGTAAAAATAATTTTGTTTCAGTGCTATCGGCTGCCGAACGTGTGCGAAAATGGACTTTAGTGTTTGATATACCATTACATAAACATTAGAACTCAAAAAGCATGGTGCTCTCAAAAAGTTAATCTGTTCTAGTCAATGTTATACATTGTGGTACAAAAGAGTTCCTAAATGAAATAGAGGATTCGTAGAAATTCTCTGAAATAAAGGTGAGTGTAAATAATCATGAAAGGGACTACTTTCCAACAAGTAACAATAATGTGTTTATCGAAAAACGATATCCCAAACATATTTCTTTTCGAATGATTTAAAAAAAAATGCTGTTCAGTAGCAAACAACTTTTGCTTACGTGCATTTAAAAAGCTTTCTGTACTTTAAACCAATACACAAGAGTCGTATTTCCCTCTTAGACATTAATAATTTGGTTTAGCATGTGAATTCATACGTAACGGTGCCTTATTTGTTCTTATTTCGACCCGTATTTACTCCAGTTAATGTCTGGGAATACCTACGTCCTACTCTTTGCAATGTTTAGTGTACACGCAATTAAGCAGAGCAGGTTCGAGGTCTTTGAAAATAATATGATGCCGTCTCAATGCTGGCGTACAACCAACACTTTGTAGGACTGGCGTAGAACTAAAAGAAGCAGAATCGAAATTGATTTGTATAGAATGAGTACTTCGTTCAAAGAAAGCAGATTTCTGGCCTCGGTTGTTTTTCGTAGACTGTATCGCTTCGGTCGTTGTGACAGAGCTTGGCCGTTTCACAAATTGTTGGTTGTACATCGCTTTAACATTTACTTTGTGCAGTATGTAAAGCTGAAATTCAAGAAATCCTTGTACAATAGTGTGAAATATAAATTAACATTTAAATTTAGTGTATTATTTCCACGCTGGCATTTTATATGTATAACATATTGATAAAATTATAATTTCATTATCATTCTTTTAAACTTATACAAATTTTACAGGCAAGAAATTCGTTGCTGGTATTTTCTTTGGCATTGGAAAGGATATGAAAAAAGGCAAGTAGCTTGGAGTAAAAAAAATGTTCGATGAGCTTTTGCACTTACGTAGGAATTATGTTTATATCAGGAGATAAACTGAAAAGGAAATTTCAATTATTTCATTAGTTGTTCTGTTTTTAAAGAATACAATAACGTGTTTCCTATAATGTATTGTTTGAAACCTTAAAACTATAACGAAATAATTAGCATCAGAGAAATATACCTATATTATTTTACAAGAGAATGGTATTGATACACATATTTTGTTTTAGTGTAAAAGTTTCATCATATATCTATAGCAACATATTAATCTATATTCTTGGAATAAGTAAGCATCATTGCGTACACATATTTCGTAGTAGTTAAATTTTAACCTAATTAACATATAAGCATATACGTTTGCCTATACGACTAATGGTCTTTAGATATTATTTTCTATGATTTACTGATGCTTACGCTGTTAGGAACGTTTTCAAACGTTTGGTATTTTGGTATTTATCCTCGAATTTCTAGGTTCAAATTAAAGCATTATCGGCATTTTCTTGATATGATATCCTCATGTTTCGTAGTCATCTAAGAAATTTCTCATTACGATGTATTTTCTATAGAGTTTCTCAAATCCTTACTCTCAGTTCTTCGATATTCATTAGGGGAGTTAGCGATTGCACTCGTTGTAAATACTAAGTTAAATAATGCCGTTATCAGTAGCGCAATTGAATTTCAAATCGACTCAACACGCAGTACGACTATTAATGATTCGCACGAAATTTGTTTAGTATATGCTAGTGCAAAACCTAGGTCGCCATACTAATTTATAGTCCCATATAGTGGTTTCCAAGATTTTCGGTCCGCTGATCCCTTTACAACTATTACAATTCCAGGATCCTCTCTGAGTCTTGAAACAATATAATTAGTAAATACGTTACATGCTCAGCAAAACTATATCTATGATATCAAATTCAGTTTTATGTGAATAATAGAGCTGCATTTTAGTATTTTGCCTTGTAACGTTTGATTTAATGTCGAATAAATTAAATGATATACCACTCAACTTAAAGTTTACTTATTAATTTTCATTTCAAGTTCTCAAGGAGGGAGAATTCACTTTGCTCAAATATCTGGCGTGGGACGCACGCCTAAGTTTTTCAGGATAGTTAATAATGCCAACCAAACGTTAGCTACTTGTAATTGTGACAACTGTACTATTAGTGAAAGTTCTGCCAAAGACTTTTTATTTATTCTTCGCGTAACACAGGTTGGTTGATAGCCCATTAGCAAGTGGATTTATTGTGCTCATATTACTTGCATTTGCCACCGGAACACTTTCGTCTGTCATCTGGACGAAGTATGTCATGGTAAGAAATTGTTCGACATTTTCAGTGTTTAATCTCTGAAACCAACTTCAGTTTATTCCCTTGGCTTTATCACAAAAATGGAAACTAGTTGATGCTAAATCCCTCCACGATTAGCTTAAATGCTTTTAGATTGTTAACGGTATGAAGAAGGTATGATTCATTTAAAGGCTGAGCTGAGCTGTCCTGTGCTGAGCTTGAATTCATTCCGCAGTTCAATTAATCTACTCAATACCCTTCCTCGAGGTAGTCTTCTTACTTCACAATACTTTAACAATTGCTTGTGGCCACTCCCCATTTATTTACAGATTCTACCAAATAACCAAAACATACCAACAAAATACCAAAATAGCAAGACTTAATAACATTCAGGAACTATTTGTCCAGGCAAATCGCAAGTTCTGCAATGAACAAACTGAAAATGGTTCGAAGTTTTTATAATACTAACCAGCCTACTTTTTTCTCACGTATTTTTTTCTAATAATCATAAATAATGATGATCGGTGTCACCTTCCGCTCCTTTGCAAGAACCAACGTTCATTATGTTGGTTTATCTTTGTCTATCTACTAATACGTGATCGATCTGGTTTGAGAGTTTAGCCTACGGAGATACCCATATGTATTTGTGTATGTCTTTGTGTTCAAAGAACGCGCGAAAATTAAGTCTTTATCCATTGTTCTTGGGCTTTTCCTTAAGGCTGTAACTGCCTATAGTAAGACTATATTTTTCTTCAATCCCTATTTTCGTCAGCATTTTCGAATTATATTTCCGTAATCGGTCAAACACCTATTTGTATAAATAACACCTCATATTAATTATATATGTAGTGTGTAAGCATCTATCCGTCGATACCTATCAACCACAACAGAAACTCAGCTTTACGAAATATTGGTGAGAAAATCGTAACCAGAGATTTCCATAATCAGACTTGACTCCCATGCAAGAATGATCCATAATTAATACTTGGGATAAAAATAATTTACCTAGAAGAAGTATAGGATATCTCGTCCGACCATCCAGCCTGAAATAAAAGTACTCACTCTTCCCTTTGGTATTTCTCCTCTGCCTGGATATATACTTATAGACATAGCGCAAACACTTCCAAATAAGTCCAACTCTATTGTTAAACTTACTTATTTCTAGATTCTTTACCTTTAGGTAGATCAATAAAATATATACTTTCAGTTTAATATTACCAAACCTTTATTGCTTTTAAAGATTTTTTGGTTTTTTTTTCAAAAGAAATGAACAAATAACAAAAGAATATGGTTACTCTTTGAGCATATCTGAATGCCTTGATGTGAGGAAGGAATAAATTAATTCCTATGATTAAGAATAGAGAAATCAAGAAATAGACTCGCATACAAATTCCTTACCCCTAGTTCCCCTGTACTTCTATTCCAACACAAGGAGATATAACCTTCAATTCTGTTTACTTGAGAATTAAATAATAATCATGAAAAGGTTACCTGTTTCACAGTTATTTCCTTCTCTTCCTTACAGAAAATTAAAAAGGATACAAAAGTAGTTTCCTTAACTTTTCTACATCACATCGAATCCTTTCTAGGTTTTTGACTCAAATTCAAATTCGCTTTCACACTTCACGAAGGACAATCAGAATAACTAACATCTCTGCTATTTCACCCAGACTTCAATTTTCACACTTAGCAAACTTCAGGTTCAGGGTTTACAAGAATAGCCTCAGATATTACACAAAAAGTCGTTACAAATTATACATTTGTCGTTTCCATTAGCTTCATCGGTTGGTGCATAGACATTTATAGAAATCGTATTGCACCATCGCGTACGTATAGTAAGGTACAATAGTCTTTCGTTTACAAACTCTACATTCTGAATCGCCGGAAGTATGCTGTTCTTAATAAGGCATTCTGTTCCGAAATTGTGTGACTGAAATTCCCCGTACTAGGAAGTGTATTTTCCCTGTCGGATACTATCTTGACCTTCCCGCCGGAGGTCTTGTAGCTTTAATATCTTCAGCTCATACTCCTCGGTCTCGCATGCCGTAACCTGAAGAGCATCCGCTTGTATAAGGTTCTTAAGTTCCATGTTACAATCCTACGATCTTTCTTAATCCTGTTTTTGGAGCCCCCTGAAGCAGTCCTAGACCGGAAATTCGAATGATAGGCAAGTTTACCTAATGAATATTTTACCCCAGGAGAATCAATGGACTATATGTTACTATTTCATGATATGCTTTAGCGTTGTAGAGTTGTCAGCCCTACGACCTCGCAGTAAAGACAGATATTAAACATGTCGTTCTCTGTGCACCTCTGAGCCTTGCCGATGTCGTTCATCTTCAGCCTCTGAGTGGTAATTGTGATGCTGCTTCCCATCATCATGATATTTTTATTCGGTGTTAACTCTCCATAGACTTTAACTGCAAAGCAGCAGTACTGGTTTTGTTCCCTCCCGGATTATTTCCGATACTCACCATATCTGGTGAGAATTCCCCTATCCGCCACCTGGGAAGGCGCCTGGAGGAAGACCAGTATCTTCGACCCCGGGTATACAAGAAACCTAAGGTAAATAGCCAAATCGTATATATTAAATCACGAGTTGAAAGGCACACGAGCAAGCAACTGATTCTAAATACCACAGTAACACGTAGAACAACAGCAGTTCTTCTTGATTCTTCTAGAGAGAAAAAACGACATCTTCGAAATGGTTCAAATCGTAAGGTATAATGAAATGCGACGAACTTGGATAACGGTGAACTGACCGCTATTTATTAAAAGAGGGTGCATGGATCTCAAATACTAAGTGCAGTGCTTAGTGGTATAGGCTCAACCAGTGAATAGTTTTTCAAATTAATTGAACACTTCGAGTCGTCATGTGTTAGCGCTCAAAATAATGAGTACTGGGCGTACATGTAACATGAGTATTCCTGATGTGATTGAAGATGAAAAGAAACATTGCCGTGAATGGCAGAATTTTGACAATAGACGAACTATTGTCAGAAACAGGAAAAATCGCATAGATTTGTGTACAAAATATTCCATGGGAAGTTTATTTTGTTAAAAAAAGCAGCTAATATTGGCTGCTCTGAAATCTAAAAAGTAACTGATACAAAAACTAGAAACGAAATCCGTGGAATTCATATAAATTCTTAAATTGTTCAATGCATCCAAACAGTGTCGCATGGCATGGACCTGCAACACCACGCAATGAAAATAATTGTATGGTTGATGCAAGTTCCCTCAATAAAAAAAGCATGGTGTCCGTCCACCGCTGTTCATGTTTTTCTCTCATTTCATTTTTCAACACGTTTCGCAACTTGCTAAGGAATAACTCTTATTGGTCCTTCCCTATGATGCGTAGGAAGGTCACCTCTTGTAAATTTGTAAACGATACATCAATTACTGTTTCTATCGAATTACATAATCATGCTTTAAGTACTTTTCAAAATACAAGGAAAGTTTCATGAATATTGATTGACTCTCAAATATGTTTGAAAGCTTCTTTTAAGTAAAATAATTAGTTAATATCCAAGCCCTGGTTGGTACTAAACTTAAACTACCAAAAGCACGAAAATTTAGAAAAAAAAATAAATTTTAAAAATACATTTAATGATGTTGATGAAATCTGTTTCATATGTAATTGATTTTATATTTTAGAGAAAGGATTTATTAATAGTAAATTACTTTAAAAGTTATGACAAGTGAAACTCCATGCCAGTATCTAACCATATAAACCTTATTTTTTACAAGTCAATATGTTAAATACCTACATTTCTTATGCAACATTTTTTAATGTGAATATTGTTTTTATATATTTTTATTGGGAATCAGATTCTTTACCAGTTCATTTTATTCTGAACACGAGAAAATATCATATTTTGAATGATTTTGTTTTCTACTTAAAGTTTGTACTACCATTTACCGTCGAGTATTTTGGATAAGTTTCTTATTATTACCCACCGTTATAAAATTGAAAATTGCTAATAGTATGAAAGGCGTTTTATAAAATTGTAACTGAAAGTCATACATGATATGATTGATTACGTAGATCATAACAATTAATATAATCTTAACTCAATTTGAAATAAGTCCAACCAAGTAAGTTAATTATTTACATTTACTAAAATTAGATGTTATTAGTAACAACAATACACTTTAGTACGGAATTAAACATATTGAAAATGCGTTCTCTATAACTGTAGTTCAGAAGAGTTACAGTTATTGTTGGAGTTTATAAGGGTAGCAAACATTGCAATTACACATTGCTGAATTCTTTAAACCCAGTCAAATGTGAATTTTATAAAATTAAATTATTTTATTTTATGATTTCACACAGGAAATGATATACCATTTACGTTTTTATATTGAATGATATGTGATTATATGTATATTGTCTTTCATGTTTGTATTTTCGATGTAGAGCAGATGCATTGACATTTTCTCTAATATATTTATTTTTATATTATAAAGGATTTCGATAGTAATATTAAATTACAAAATACCTGTGAGAACTGATACATGAAAATAAGTTTTGCTACAGGTAAGAATATTTGGTAATATACTTAGCTGACATATCTTACGTCAGTGTGTTTAACTTAATGATTAAAACTTTTTCACATTATTGATATATAACATGTAAACAAGTGTTGCGAATGTAAGGAAATTACCTATTATTTAGAACATTTGCTGCTTACAGTGACAAACACAAATATGAAATATTTGAGTATTACTTTCTCTTATAAATAAAAATAATTCCTCACACATTATATAAAAAGTCATTAATAGAATTTAAATTAAATAATAAGTTAATTTCATATTTTCTCTTTTTCATGAAAATAGATGCACTACGTAAGTTGTTATATTGATACATTTTACCTTTCATATTTTCATTTAGAAAAGTAAAATTAGTATGTTAACCTTAGCTCTCTGTTATGTGTAATGTAAATAATATTCCACGTTTAATCTCTGTATCAGTACATATTATTTATTGACTAATCCATTGCACTAAGCGTTTTTTTTTCATGTCGTGTATCTAGTTTAATTGCATATCAATTTAGTACAACATTCAGATTCCAATTTTTAAGAAAATGTACAAAATAATACACATTATTAACTAGCATTTTTACGAATTAAGAGATAATATGTAATATGACACGTTACGGTCATAATAAAACCGCATATCTTCTGCAAACAAAAATAGTTAATACAAGAGATTAATAGGGTTAATTACTGAAGCAGAAATATAATTCTAACCTTTATATTTGTAGCGCACACTCAAACAAACACATTTTGCGTGTATAGAGAAAAGCAGAAAGGAAGTTTAAACTTGTCCATAGAGTGGTGTTTCGCTGCATAATGAATTATATGCTTTTGTTTATTCAATTCAACAGACGTTTTAAGCTTGCGGCCATTCACCGGAAAACCAGAACTTTGTAGTTCAATTCTCTCCAGAAATTTTTGAATACATAAGTTATTTGTTTGCAATATGCTCACGCTAACTACAAATATATGTATCAAAGAAACATTACATATATTGTTTTGTAAATAAATCAAATTTCACAAAAAAGTAACATAGAAATGTTTTCACGCATTTATTAACGTTGGAAATGCTTTGCATTTGAAAGCGAAATTAATATTTTAAACTAAGGCCCAATTTGAAATATAGCAAATATTATGTAGAGATACTGTGATTTACTGGGGCGTCAGTTTTTATCGCCGTAATTTGTTTGCATAATGGATTATCATTTGTGGTGTTTTCTATTTTACTATCAACAACTACACCAAGTAAGTTGTTACATTGCATAATTATATCCATATAATTCCAGTTATTATATTTAAATTTAAGCAAACGACAATCAGTATCTAGTTTGGTATGCTTTTGTCTTAGTATTGTATTCTAAACCTAATATTAAAGCACAAAAGTTGATAATAATCACATGAACATGCGTACGTGAACCACTTTCCGCACTAAAGATTGTATTGTAGTAAATTCGCTAAACTATTTCCCTGTTGTGTGTATATGTGGACGACTTAGTGCACAATATTGAACATGTTAGAAAATTCAGTACCCAGAATAGCGTTATAACAATTAAAGTTGTTGCCGTACCATTTTAAGCGTTCTGGATATAATATAAAGATGTAATTCCAAACGATAAGAGCATTACTGAAACATTGAGGGGTTATTAAATGAGAAACAGGTCCAACGATCAGCGAAGACAATAAAGAATCAATTAAAAATGATTCATACCTTTTACCTTGGCTCCGCATTAATCGGATTTTCGGTTTGCTCATGAATACTTGCTACCTCTTCTTTAGGAGTACCATATGCTTGGATTTATGGCGTAACAAGTTATCTGTATTAAATAAACTTAAACGAGATTATGAAAAATGATGTTGCAATATATAGTATTTTCGAGTTGAAATAATACAGTCTAAATTTAATACGTAAACATCAAAGAACATTATATATAACTAGCTGTATGTATATTTGATATTAATTAGACGATGTTTTTGAACCACAATAGTATAAATCTCTATATCAATACTATATTCGGGGTAAGTTATAACAACAGTATACTGTAATATGTAATGAAAAATATTACATATATTTAATGTTATAGCTACATCGAAATCTTTATATTTGTCCTGAAATGAATTGTCGGTTCGATTTAAAGAAGAGAAACGTAATCATTTAAGTGACTTCACTAATCAATTGTTTATTTAAAGTATTAAATAACGTATTAATATCTCATTTACTAATCCCGTAAAACGTGAAAACAACAATGGTGATCATGGTCTAATACAAATGCCACACAAAGCAGAGATCTAATATATAACTTCAAGGCACACATGGAATATATAATGTGTTACTTTGAGGTGATGAGAAAGCCACATCTTTAAAGAAGGTACCAACAATTACTAGTTAGTTAATGTAATTTGTGCTAGCTAAACAAACCTACATGGTAATGCATTTCAATGTAGTGTCTAACATACTCTAATTATTGCATTAAATATTCCACATATCTTAGTTATATTCTACTCGTGACATTTGGCCGACAAATGTTAATTAATTTTACTATAATGAATTTAAAGTTAATGTTCGTAACTAATTGTGGTGGGCTCTAATGCAATTGAATCACTTATTGCAGAAAGGAACAATGTTCACTTTTTCGCGAATTTCAGTGTTCACCCAATTTAAGTTCTTTAGATGTAAGGTCACCGTTGGGTGTAGGTAAGGCTTTTCTACCAGCAATAATAAGAGAGAAATCCGAATGTGAAGTTTTCGTTGAGTCTAAAAGGGCCCTATGTTCAGGGCATGAATCTTATCTGCATTCAACAGTTGGCTTTTCTGGATTATATTATACAACATTTGGTATTCTACTGGCGCCACAATAAACAAGTTGTGTTGCTCAACAGTATATCAGAACGGTATATGTTATTTCTTTACAATAATAATTCATCAGCATGTTTGTGTGTTTTAATTAACACGTATTCCTCATTACTTCTATACATTTAAGAATACCTCAAGGTTGCATGACTTTCTTTCTTAACTAGAAACTGATTGTAACTGTGGACTTTGATTTCTCATTATAATGTTTAAACAAGTACAAACTAGCTGTTGATTACAGGAAGGCCCCATGTCCAAGCAGAATAAAGAATAATTTCGCAGTTCTTAATAACCTAACATTCAGTACCTCTTATTAGCTACTAGTGTTATCTTTCAAATGACAGCAGTCGGCCAGTAATATATGACTGATGCAATAGTACATACAATTTTTATACATTTTCTCCAACATAGGTAAGATGGACATAGGAACTTTCTGCTCTCACCTATTCAATTTGAATCTATTGCAATGTTTCTGAATATTTTTCCTATAGAGGAATAAATATATGTTTTATGAATAACATTTTCGATTAAACAGAGATAAATTCATTCATTCAGTAGCTTCACCTAATAAGCCACTATTTAATACCTTTGTTGACTCATATGGATATTAAGTGATATTCCTATATTATCTGTTATACGAGAATGGCATATGGCTCATTCTTGTTGTTTATCGATTTCCACACGTAGCGCTAAGTTGCTTATGTTTTAAAGACCTCTGTGAAACGATCAACTAAAAGTAAGTAACGAACGAATAAACTAGATGTGTTAAAGCTGTCAAATAAGAAATTTAGTTTCGCTCTCTGCACTAGTTTCACAGGATTACGTGTTCCATAAAGTTCACATTCTAACAACAACAAAATTGTTCTTAAGATTAATTTTCTCTTAAACAAATTTATTAAAAACTTGGTGTAATAAAGGGAAAACGCGGATTGCGTGCTTGTTGTTTCTTTGCGTAAATTATTATGTTTACAAAACATCAAATATGTGAGGAATACTTGGGATTCTCATAATAAATAAATCCGTGAATCAATATGAAAATATTACAGTTAGCATTTATTTAAGGTTACTAAAATGCAACATACCCCACTCTTAACTACAAGGACGTTTTGAAACTAGGGTACTATCAGATAATATGAACGTTAATTAAACTATGAATGAGTGTATTTACGTTTTTTTCTCAGAGTTTGCTACTATAATGAGACGCCAACATAGGACCATTTTAATAAATATGGACTATCAATCAATTTAATCTAAATTATTTATAAGTATACGTATAATTTGTAATGCATTAGTACTATGTATTCCATTTCTAATAGCAAGAACACTTGGACAAAGTAAGTTGATACATTCTAATATTCTGCTTTATATATTACATTTTCATGGTTGCGTTTTCGTTTGTTACGTTGTTACTGAATATATTGTATTCAAGGAAGACTTCAAAATAAATAATAACGCAAAACGTGTTCATTTGCTGCATTTAAATTACACTGCAAAAATGTGCTTTTCATGGGATATGTACATAGTAATTAATGGTCAGTTAGCGTACATAGTTGAGAATCCTATACATTTTTGTACTCCTGAAAATATCCCTAATAAAAGTTATTAACGTAATGGATGCTTTAAGGGGTAAGGATAAAATAAGATAATATAGTTCTGGATATAGTATATATTGTGGCGTAATACCTTGAAAAATCCCTTAATGTTACACAAGGTACCATGCCGGAAGAATTATCCGGAGACAATTCCTCACCTTTTTGTACTACCCTTAGGTTTCTCATACCTGGAACTCACTCTGTAAACGAATCAAAGGGGAAACTTACTGTTTCTACGGGGAAATACAGTGTTACCATATCCTGCTCAACATTGGTAATTGAGGAATACCTGGAAAATCTCAGTCAACAATTATCTTGGAGAAGATTTACTACACAACTTACCGTTGTTTTATCTGACACTCTTGGTTGTAACAGGCTTCTGCAACATGTTCTGTGGGTACCTGACTTAACTAAAACACAGGGCAATCGGGATACGCTTCTTTGGAGCAAAACCGAACTACCATCACTTTTATATTTTATTACAAAGAAGGTAAAATAATAACAGTAAACCATTGGGAAGATGAATAAATGAATTACTTACTAATCTACCTATCTAGGCGAACTACTAGAGCAGATCTATGGAACAATTCATAATTGCCGCCATATGTGTTCCATTTACTTCAACAATAATCTATTTATGCTCAACAATTAATCAACTTATTAATTCTTAAAATGTTGTGTTACGACAAAGTGTACATGACAGTTGAAATGTTATTGTACTACTTGACAGACCAGTTCAAAATTCTTTATAACTAGGAGACCTAGAAGATTTCGTACCGCATATTTTACAATTTAGAAACGAAACAGAAATTGGGAACGAGCATAACTAAAATGTTATACTAACTTTCTAGAACATTTTAGAACTAATCATAAAAGGAAAATGAAGTCTGAATCCAAAATAAGAGAATAGATCTATTTTAACCAGAATAGAACTTGAGTTGAAAATCTAAGCACTAACCTGGTAAGGTGCAACACATGGTAAGTGTTGCCGTGCTGCGATGCTCACTAAAAGAAGACGAGACAGGGCGTGTGAGGCTTATTTTAATAAACAAGACAACCAACGCCTAATTGTATGCCTATGAAGTAGCAATAACTTGGTAGTCAGGGTTCATGTGTCATCAACCACATACAAAGGCTTACCATATACGGAGCTGAATCGTACAATCAAATACATGAACTGTTTCTATTCCACGAAGTGAATTTTGTCACTTCCTGTATATTTGGTCTACACGTTACACAGCTTCCCTTTTGGTTGTTTAATAACGATGTTGAAATAATTTCTTTCAACATGAAAACGCCAACGGAATGAACCGATTTCAATGACAGAAACAACAAAATTCAGACAGAAAGTTAGCAGGGGAAATTTATAGGCATGGGTTCAAACCTCGGACCCTGATATGCGACAATATATTATGTAAATCGGTAGATAGATAATGTGTATCTCAATATTTGGGACAAATTTCACACAAAAAGTTTTAAAAAAAAAACAATCATATATTCATGTGTTCGTTTCCATTTCCTATCTTAAATACAAGGTTTCCATATTGGAACCCAAAATCGTTTCCCAAAAGTAGTCAACACGTTGACTGTTTCGCTATATATGTCTTATAGGATACATTAAAGTAAAATTTAATTTTTCGGAAGTAGATTTGTAAAAATTCGTTGAATATTTGGAGTTGAGAAAATGGTCCCTTTGGGTTGTCATGTTTGAATGTTACCAATCTTCTTTTATAAATGGTATTCATTAGTTTATTCGATGAATTGTATCATCAAGTGATGGTAAATATATTATGTGGAGCATGTGATGCTGTGTTGCGATCTGTGCACAATATACCAGGTGAAATATTCCACATATCCATTTTCAACGTTTAGGGCAACACAGCGTTCTGTGCTTGCCAAATCATGTTTAGCATCACTATGAGATACAATATATCAAATAAAATGACCTAGTAATAGGAAGAAAGTTTGGAACACTGAGAACGCAATGGGATACTTAACTCCTAATGTCAGTTTATATAAATTGATTTCTTAAAAGTAATGTCATTTCAGTGCATTTTATGACTGATGATGAAAGATTTGCTGTATTTAATACTGAGAGGATTCGATTTTGGGCTCGAAGTTTGAAATTTTGTATTTGGAAACCGACGCACAATCGGTCACATGTTTATTTCCACACTTTTTCACTGTTTTGTTATTAGGAATTCGCTAGAGAAACTTGTCTCACACATATATTTTTATTTAGTGTTATTTTGTTTTAGCATAAGGCATTCCCATATTTATGATCGTTCTATAAGTATATACATGTTTAATGTAAATTACATAAAACATTTTATATGTTTGCGTCTATGTAGCAACAATGGTACCACTTACACCATTGTTATGTATGGCACGACATATGTATATTGACAATAATAATATCCCCATTGAAAATGTCGAGATGTCAGATGTTTTTTTTGAAATTGTCTATTGTATTCTTATAGGTTAAGGGCGATAATGTAAAATAGTTAACCACAATATATGGATAACCAAACCGTGTGCAAAATTAATGTTTATATGAAGAAGTGAAAGAAGTAGTGCGAATCAGTTTATTTAATATTGAGTTAAGGTCACTGTTGTATTATCAATATTCAAATCTGTTTGATGGAAAACAGGTGGAAGTCGTAAGGTTCTTGTTAAACGAACTTACTTCGATTTCATTGTGGATTCCATTATAGCCTTTTTACTAAAACCTGTTGTTTGTCAATTTAACTTAAAGTTGGCTTGCACAACGTTTCTTTTTACCGCGTTACATTTACGGTAATTTCTTAATACACTGCGACAACGTAAATTTATAGTATTAGTATATAATATGATGAAAGGTTAATTTAGAAAACAATATTTTGAATCTTGGAAATTTACGTACGCCTAATTACATTAATAAAATTAAATTTCGTAATTCGCAATTCTATGAAAATTCGAATAATTTACATCTGCACTTGGTGCAAAGCTGATTACGTTCACTTATCTAATTCTCAACAGAAAAGAAATTTTCAAATAAATTTTCTGCATTTGGAAAATGCAGTTACTTTCTGTATTGGCAATTATACATTTACCGATAGTTATTTTAATTTAACTTTATTCTTAAAAATACATCTCGAAGCTATGAATCTAAAAACTAATGATAACGAGATGATTTTTCTCTTGTTTCATGAATTAGGCAAATTGCTAATAGTTAATTATGTATTAATTATATACTTTTATTTTCTTCATAGCAGCAATGACACGTAAGTAGAATATTGTATTATATATATTAACGTTCCTATTTTCAGCTAAACTTTTTAATAGTAAATTTGATTAAAACTATATTCTTATTTTAAGGCATATAATAGGTAGGGGGCTTCCTAATCAATGTTAGCTTAAAATGTGAGATTAACAAGCATTAAGAAGAAAGCATCTTTACTATATGTAAGATTATTTGGAAACATACCACGCGTTTGTTTGCTGTCTTGTCGATATCAAATAACTTGTCGAAATATAGCACAATTTTGGGGGAATTGAATTAATTTACTTTACATAATAATATCACTAAATGAATGTAAGTGGCTTAAAATTTTATAATAGCCTGGGCCAAATTTTGCATTTAAGAAAAATGGTGTCCAATTTAGTACGATATATTAGTTTTGTTAAGGATAGGGATATTATAGCTATATGCAAATTAGAATGAGTGTTACTAGCGACAGCACGATTTTACGAAACATAAACTCGTTTAAAATACTAATTAGAAATACATGTAAACGTGTAACACGAATGACTCGTGAGGTGACAAAATAATAATGGTAATATTTGCTGTTTCACCTCGATCATTGTATATGCTTTCTTGGCTGGAAATAGGACAAATTTTGTGTTCTCATTAACTATTTGTCTTTGAGATTTTCTTTTAAAATAATTCCCTCAGCACTATTTTGATTTGGTGTATGATATACAGCCTAAAGACTTATGCTGTAAGCTTTCTTCTTATAACATTGCAATATGTCTGGCCTGAAATAATGTACACATATGTATGTAAGAAATTAAGCAATAACTTGATATATATACCCGAAAAGCTAAGGGTTATCACTTTGGCCATTCATTTTACGAACTCAACATGGTGTCGTAGTGTGAATGGTTCAATTCGAGTGCACATATATTTGTTTCTGATGAATCGCTTATATTGAATTTGTATTAACGGCGTAAAGGAAGGAAGGACAGGACTTACAGTTTTCAATAATTGGAATATAAACACTCGGTTAAATCTATTCTGGCGGAAATTGAACCCATGACCACACAAACAGAAAGCGAGCAGTTTAATATTTTGGTCACCCTATGGTCGTCCTTGACATTAAATATGTAGTATACATCATGATGAGAAAAGTACGATGTGATTTCATTGTTATGTACGTCGTATCTCTTGATAAATTAAGTACTATATACTGGGTGTAGCTTTACTAATGTAACAAACAGTGGGAGGTGGATCTTGACACCGAAAAAAAAAGAACAAAGAAGGTCCTTAGAACGTATAACATACTCGGCATATTGCTAGATTTAGCGAGGGCCGAAAGCGTGGGAACAGTAATTACAAGGTTGTGTATATCGAAAACCAAGAAACTTAGATATGGCGGGCTATAGAGGTGTCGCCGATGTTCAATACGTAATTGATCGGGTCACACACGCATGTGCCACTGGTGTTCAGTAGTAGCTCGGTTTTCACCCACCCAAGTGACGCTAGTGTTCAGTAGTTTCTTGGTTCACACACACAGCTGGCGCTAGTATGCAAGACGCGACAATGAATGAATGCAGTTATTGTGTTGCAAGTGTTGAATAGATCAAGTGGCAGAGATCGACTAAAATATGGTGCGTTATTCGAACCGCGAATAGGCCGCTATTCATATACGGTCGTACAGATGGCAATGGGTGTGAAGCAGCACAATTCTATCAGGAGCGTTTTCCTAACAGACGCCATCCATTATACAGGATGTTTGCAGCAATTTATCGGCGTAAACAGGGACCGCGATACCAGCCTATGTGGATGCTGGTCGACCCGGTCGTGAACGAACGTCTCTTATGGACGAACGTGTGTTACAAGCTGTGGACAATGAGAAACCTGCGAGCAGGAGGGAACTTCGCCGCGAAATACATGTTAGTCGCATGACTGTAGCGAGCATTAAATGAAAATGCCTTGTACACATACCACCTGCAAAGATTACAAGGATTGACAGAAGCTGTTTCCTAATCATGTTAAGCCAGTGGCTCATTCAGCATACCACTACCCTCATGCTGTTTCTAATATCAATACTGTTCACTGACGAGGCCACGTTTAGAAGGGAAGGTATAGTCAACATGCATAACAGATGCATGTGGGAACATATACACCCCCATGGGACGGTTGTTACTCATCTTCAACACCATTTTGTACTCAATGCATGTATAGTATGGTTCATGATCAACTGATCGGCCCATACATGTACCCCGAAGACTCAATGGAGCACATCATTTGATCTTCAAAAATGTGGCACAAAATATGTTACCATAAACAAGCCTACGCTGCCTTTAACTTGAGGCTAAACATAAATCAGTACCTATTGCTGGCTTCAGACAAGTCACCAACATATCTTGATCACGAAACTTTTTTCATATTTACTTACAAACTACTGTCTTATATTAAATGAATATTTTATTCCAGTACCTCATAAGTGTAATCCATTGCTTCTTTTCTGTTAATATCTTGCTATATACGTTGCTTTAATAAGTATTTAGTTTAGAAGAGCATTCACTCCATGTCCTTATAGAGTTATAATACACTTTACATTGAATAGATTGTTTTCATAGTTTAACAATATGAATAGAGATAGTATCCAAATCCAAACTAGAAGAGAAATCAATAATATTTAAACTAAAGAACATACTTAATCGCAAAATCAATGACAGACCAAATTTAAAAATCACAGTAATATTTAAGCGGGGAACAAAGATATATTAACTTACCTATCTTTATTAATATCAACATGTTATAATTTATTAATGACTCTGTCATCTTATGAAATCTATAAAAATATATCAGGTTGTGAAATTCTAACAGCTGTAATAGTGCATATCAATAAGTGATTATTTAATATTCTGCTACCGTTATTCGTTGTTGCAATTTATATTCACATAAAACTACAGCCAGAATACTGGTTGAGACAAAACAAATTTAAGCATTCAATAAATAAACTGTAGATATAGTTTTAATTGCACGATTGAAAAATTATTGCGTAGATAAAGTACACATTATCTGGTAAAACACGATAAATCTATAATGTAATTCAGAAATAAATAATATATTTTCTCTCTTCAGCTTCCGATTGTGATAAAAGTTTCTGCGAAGAAAATCCTGGATCAGACTGTCGTCTTCCTCCTCATTCGGTTGTTTGCCGTTGCCATGAAAGTGGATTACTAGATTGCAGTGGTTGAATAGGTTAACTCAGATATCGACAATGTTTTACGGGATCGGGATGCATCAATACATAGAATTCAAAGTATTTAGTACAATGTAAAAGGCAGAGATAGTTTGTCAAATATTAAGCAAACATTAAATCATAAAAAAATATTTTAAGTAGTAATTTAATTTTAAAATCAGTGTTGTTGTTTTTTGGAAACGATATTCTTAAATGTATTATGTGCATCTTTTGAACTCCTTACATCTTTTGAACACATTCTTTTCGGTTACTGTATGGTGATACAATTTTAAAATTTATAAAAATGCATGTTTTTATGTTTTAATTATATATACCGCGTTACTGTGTTGAGTATTGCCTTTACATTGTAAGGGCTTTACGAAGCAACTCTCGTAATGTACAAGAGTTCACACTGATAACATAAGCATCTTGCACACAAATAATACCTTAAACCAAGCAAAGGTGAACTCTCAGGAGACATGTTCTACTATAACTGCAAAACAGCCGTCCACTATGCACAAAATGATGGTTTTCGGAACTTAATTTTAAACAGTAAAATCAGTAAGGTTAAATTTATGCGAAAATGCTGGGAGATTTTAGATTCCTTGGACATAGAAGTATTTCTAAAATCTTTGTGTCAATTAAGTGATTTAATAGGATTACATTTGTGTCCTGGTGAAACAATTTCGTTCTCAGATAGCATGGTAAATGGATTGGTAAACATAATTTTTATATGGGCCAGCCTAGTGACTATGGTTTTCGGCCCATCACGATTCGCACTTTAACCATTAAAATCCACACCCATAGCCCTGCCGGAACACGAACCCAGGATCTTCGAGTCGCATACCGCATTGCTACCCGGCCGACTCAGACAGCATGGTGTTGCATATGGTATTACGAGCAAAAACATTAACTTTCAATGGATGCCCATTATTTCGAATTTCAAACTTTTTGGTTAAACACAAACTAACCACTGCATTTCGACCATGTTTTTAACTTATAAAATCTGTCATTTATTTGTAAAGAGAGATATTTCTATGTCAAAATGACAAACACATCTACACCAGAAACTTTGTTTACGATATTCTGACTTAGAAACACGTAAGACAACCAGATCGATTCGATCCTGCAGCGACTAAAATAACATGAGATTTAAAGAATGCACCGAGCTACCGTAGCTAAGTAGTAAAGCGGTAGCGTATCATTTAAAAGATCGTGTGTTCGATTCCATAGACCGACTATCCGGACTGAGGTATTCCCACGGGTTTTCCTCAGTCACATCCGGCAAATGTCGGGATGGCACTTTTAACATAGGCCCTGGCTGACAACTTCCCAAATCCTTTTCATTCTTCTATTCTTGCCTGAGCCTTAGATGTCTAAAACTATAAATAGATTCAAATTTTATTAAAGCGCCCAAGCACTTTTCTTTGCAGATATTACAACTGTCTATTTATGTTATTTTTTATAAAGATAGCTCTAAAACGATAGCAGCGATACTTTACCAAAATGTTTTCTGGATAACACTTGTAGTATTAGCACACAGCAGTTTTCCTTCCCAACGCTGACTGATAATTGATGCACTAGCCAATGATTATTTTCCAACATGAAATAATTTTCAATATTATTATTATGCGATCAGCAAATATACTTTTGAAAACGGAATGACTGGCAATAACAGCCCTTAATTATCCGCTGGCAAGGGGGAGTCACTAAGGCCCCACAGGTTTCATTTCTTAATCGTTTTGTGGAATATATTTTACTTGCAAAGTTGTGTCTTAGGATAAGGTATAATTTCATATATTGTATTTATCCAGTTAAGGACTCTATGGTTATACTCTACGTTTACGAGTTGCAGGCCTTGGGGACCTAAGTTTCCCCACACTATGCGTTCACGCCTCTGACATTTCGTCCTCGATTTTTTAAAACAGTGGGGACCTAAAATTATCCACAACAATTGCCTAAAGACTTCTAAAACATATTACGTCGATCCTAATGATGATGTATAGTAATGTTCTTTCCTTAAAAATATGTTCTCCGAATTCTAGAGTACGAGAACAGCTGGAATATTTTCTGCAATTAAAATGAGAAAAGATATGTAGATTGCTTAAAATGGCTTTATTTCTTTTCGAAATATTCACATTCAAGATCGATACACCCTTGCGTACGTTCAAACCAATTTTGAAACCATGTTGTTTTTTCACTCGCAGTCTAATACCTCAGAAACCGCATTTCGAAATAGGTCAACAGTTTCTTCAGGCGTCGCAAATCGCTCACTACGCATCTTCGTTTTTACGTTTGAGACCTACACGCAATTATTAGGTCTTAAAATAGGTTACTACGGACAATGAATGATAATTTGACATTTTTACTTGGCAAAATTCAACAATTGTGTTCTGAGTGTAGCTACCGCTGTTGTGGTAAAGACTGATTCGACGAGTTGAATTTGTTTTAGGCAATTAATTAATGACATCTGGCAAACAAACTGCTGTATACCACTCTGCATTTACAGTCATTCGATCCTCTAAAGCTAATGTTTCCACATGCACGGTATGATTGAAAAAACAAGCAATTATCTGCTTGACGGCATTCCTCGAACAACTTTTGTTGCTTTCGGTTCACTTTGAAACACTCGAACATCAAATTGCTGTTTAATATAGGCTTCGGAGGGATAAATCCCGGTTTCGTCTTCTGTAATGATGTAGTATACCAAATGTGACTTACCTCGCTTGAATTCTTTGAGCATGTCTTTACACCACTTAACTCAAGCCTGTTTTCAGTTTCGGTCAAGTTGTGCGGGATCCAATGGCTTCAGCACGTTCAGGTAGCCATTCAAAATTGTATTTATTTCTCTCATGTTAATGTTGAATGATGGCTGAATGTCACGATAGGTCAGGTACCGATCTGTGTCTATAATGTCACGCACAACGTTAACTTTACTGACAACAAATTTTGCACAGCTCTATTAAATGGCGCTTCATCTCCAAACACCAAATGAAATCGCTCGATGCATTGAGTAGTAGGATGGGTCGCAAAAATCGCAAGCGTATCGAATTAATAAATCTGCAAAAATTGAACAAAATTTATTAATAACTTTTACCGCCGCAGTACCTAAGTTTGAAACAATGAAAAACGTTGGCCCTCTTACGGCGCTAAAGGATATTAATAAATTTTGTTCAAATTTTGCAGATTTATTAATTCGATCAAGTAGCAACTTTTCCGCACTATTGGGATTAAATTTTCACGCTTTCGATTTTTTTCGACCCACCTATTGAATAGGGTAAAAATTAAATTTGGAATCATAAAAAATCATTGCCAGAATATTTTTCAAGTGGAATTTATATTTCTTAAACAAAACTACTTTTTCCAACTGATGAAAGAAACCAATACACAGGCGTAAACAAACAATAATTTAAACATAGAAGTGCTACTTTTTTTCTGAACTTTAGCGGAACATTAGCACCCCCTGTTATAGTAATTTACCGAAAGTTTCTCAGCAGTCCTAGTACTCGCGAAATCAAACAACACGATTCAGTACATACAATGTATATAACTTTATACTGTCAAAATCTGTTAGAGGTCAGTTTATAATACCTTGTCAGTCATAATCGCATCACAACAGTTCGATAATCATCTACAGGAAATTGAAATGAAAGTTTTGTGAACTCAAGACTAAAATGCATGCAATCAAATCGATGGGGTTAACTAGGTCCGTTATTTGAACATTTAGGTATGAATTTGAGCTTAGTCATAGGAAAGTTAAGGTATTTTCTAAAGAACAATATTGAGGACAATTTATTTCCTTCATACTTACTAAACTCTTACTAACTTTGTGTTCGCTAACTAAACAACTGAATTAATTATTTCATCGGAACGATTATTTGGACATGTTTTGGCTTTCACTCAGATATTAAGTAGATTGGTACGAAACATATTTTCAATGTTATAAGTATTAAGAAAACCATTTAATATGTATTAATTTATAAAGGTAATAACAGCTTATAGCTCCTCACCAGCGCCAGGCAGGGGAAGATTCAGGCGTTCATTTTTGCAAGTGTTATCCCCTAGTCACCTTTCACAATTAACAACATTGCGCTTACGCGTTCCTCCACTTGCCGACTTCTCAATATGTCGATATATTTCAATTGTTTGTTGGATGCAATAGGCATATCAAGAACGAAGGAGATGAATTAAAATTGAATAACTTGGCTACCTAGTACCTATGATGATAAGAAAACATTTCAGAAAATATTTACTAACAGTCATCCGCCATGTAACTATAAAAAAATATACTCTACTTTATATTTAGAATTAATGTAAGTGTATGACCCACAGATTTTCAAATATCAGTCAATAATACCCCGAGATTTACGACAGGCAACATTATGTTGTGTTGCATTTCAATGACTGTTTGGAATATCCATGCAAGTAGTTGAGAGTATATGATACTTAAAGATTCAAATTCCTAAGAGTATATTAAACAAACTCATCATGACGTGAGAGGTAAAAAGCTGCTTGCTCTCGTACTACAATGATTGCCGGCGGAAATCGCCAAACAATCTACCAATTTCTTGACAGTTTATAGTACAACTAGGCCATTACTCCAACGCAATACATAAATATATTTCTGGTAATCTCCATGTTAAGAATATATAACAAACGTTCTTAGAACAGCATCCACAAAGTAACAATAGTGCTGAATAAACATTTTTCCTTTAGTAGGTACACGAATATTTCAAGTTAACCTTCAATCCTACACAGATAAAAGTTATTCTAAACGTTAAAATCATTGAACTAAAGAATCCAACTAATAGAACCTCAGTTTCACAACAAATACTGTTTCATAAACGAAGTATTACCGAGATATTCCATAAGTAAGGTCGTATGCCCTATGAACGCCTCAATACAAACAGCAGGGAAATCGAATGCAAACTGTTGAAGAATTGGCCAACAAACTCAGTGTCACCCATTCGACCGTTCATCGTGATCTGCAGGACCTTGGGTACATGTCGAACCTTGGACAATGAGTACCCAATGTGTCAACGCCTCAATAGATGCAGCAGCGAGTTGGTTTCTGCAGTTCCCTGTTCAACGGTTAAAGACCTGAACCATTTCTGGACAGAATGGTTACTGGGAATGAAAAGTGTGTCCTCTACTCTAACATGATACACAAACAACAATGGATAGGTAAAGGTGGAGCATGAAGTGTGCCAGAAAAGATCTGCGCCCCTGTAAAGTGATGTTGAGTGTTTTGTGGGATATCCATGGGATATTTAATTTTGAGCTCTTTAGTGCAGCTTTAGTGCAGCTGCTAACTGTCAGCTGCTTAAACGCCTACGGACTACAATGTTGAAGAAACGTATTGCTCTTATTAATCGCAATGGTATCCTTACCCATGGTTATAATGCACGCCCAGACACGGTAAGAAAGAACTGCCCTAGGATGCAGGAATTTGGCCTAAAGAAAGTCCTGTATCCGGCATTCTCACCAAATATTGCACGAACAGACGTCTGTCTTTTTCCCAGCCTGGAAAACAACCTTTCCGGAAAACACCGTATAATGAGTATGACATGCAAGGAAAAGTGACCCAGTTCCATGGCCCAAAAAACGGTGACTTCTTTCAGCGTGAGAACCAACTATTTTTCAGGTGGCAGAGTTTTGTGGATACCGATGGACACTATTTTCTTGACTGATGGTAGGTTTCCAATTATCGTTTGTTTCCTCACAGTACAAAAATACGACATTACTTGTGTGCAGCAATCAGGAAATAACTTCAGGGACATAAACCTATACTCTCTATAGATAACCAACCTCATTGTGCTGAAGGTTTAAGTCCGCTAAGGAGCATAATAGCTTTAAGTCTCAATTTCTTGTATTTATAACATCTTAGGGGGCGCAAGTAATGTCTGAAAAATAGTAGTGTTAACACAATGAAACACTGCATACACTTCCTAGTGTACTGGGCTAGTATGCAGCAACATATAACTTTCTCTAAGAGATCACCTACATAGATCTATGACTCGACAATTACAATTAACTCGCTCGCTTACAACATCCGATTTCTCCCGTTCCACACATTCTATCTCTCTCTTTCTCTTTCTGGGTGACTAACGCTTAGCATAGCCAGATATGTCGACTTATAAATGAGGTTCGAGTCTTACTAGCACCTCTCTCCTAGGCCTGGCATCGGGACCTTGCTACAAACTTCGGGAGGCTCTGATTCCCGATCCAGCAGGTCAGTACTTTTTCTGACTTGCAGGACATAGAAGTAGCCAGTGCTGCTACCCGAACAACACAACTTTCGTCGATCAAACACCGAAGGTCCAGTAAGATTATTTGCTACTGCGAACACTTGAAAGGATTACTATGAAATCCAGTAGCTGAATGCGGGATACAAACATACACAGATTTTCCCGTTCTTGAACCACCGAAAGTAGCGAAATGTTCAGAGGGAATAACAATTAAATTCCCCGAAGAACCTCACTTTCAGAAACCAACCGGGACATTGGAAACGACTTACATATACCGGCGACACGCACAGCACAGAGAATCAAATCAAAAGAACTCGAAAAGAAGGAACATACCAAACCAGCGCCTTGTTTTCCATGAAACACTTCTCAGCTGGAGAAAGTGTGAAACGTCCACCCGTAGATTTGACTATTTCAAGAAAACCTCGGAGGAACCCACTGAAAGAATCCTTAAAATGCGAACTAGTGTTCTGCACAATAGGGTGGACGGACCCTCAGAAAGTTCAACGACTTTCTGGGTCACAGGTGAAGCATTCGATTTGCTCATATATGTTACCACATTTTTAACCACTGGGGATAGAGTTTTGAAACAAGATCTTATCTCGGCGTTCCCCGAAAACTAATGGAAGGCTTAACTACTTCCAGACGTGCAAACTAGACGTCACCATTCACACCAAGACTTGGTGTAGTCCATCTACAAATATATGAACAATTGCAAATACGCCACTACTAACATCACGGTCAAGGAATTTGTTTATTTTATACACAACGCTGTTCTGCCGAAGTACGTGAAATCTTTCGTTTCAAAGAACCCAAAGACTTGGAAGGAAGGGGTAGAAACATTTATCAAATTTGGAATAGAAAGAAATATGAGTAGAAGCTGCTTACGAACAACAGAAAACAATCAGAGTATCAAATTTGGAATGCCGTGTGCTCAAAGGTTGTCGCGACCGACCCTTTAAGGGGAACAAACCAATTTGAATTTGATTTTGTTAGTAATAGTTTATCTTCACGATAAAATAAAATAATAACTGAGCAAAGCAAATACGTTTTATCTAAAAACTAAAAACGTGTAACCGTTTCACCAACTAACTACAAATTGGTTTCATTAGACACATTAGATCACACAAACAACACAATTTAAGGGACGGGCGTAAGCCATAGTGCTTTTACCGCGAATTCAATCCATTTTTTCCTATAATACAATTTCTAGTGAAACAGCCATCTGGTTCCTACTTGACCCCCTTCCAGCCAGTCCTTGTAAGCACGTTAACGTTTCAACTGAAAACTCATAAAATTTTATAGCAATCGTTTGTGATTTTATACCATGCACATTTCCCCATGTAATAATTAAGAACTTATTGATAATAGTTTTTATTATATAATAGTATATGAGTTCGAGCAACTATTTGGCAACTATAATCAAAGTCTAATAATGAAAGAGTTCCGGTATATGTTCACATGTAATCTACCATGGTTTTGCCATAACATTTCTATTAAATTTGCTTGGAGATTTTTTTTAAAGGCATTTCTGAAAAATAAATGTGTGTTAGTAAATTTAGTATAATTACATCTCAGCGTAAGATCAGATTTGTATACTCTTGTTACATTAAAAATCAGATTCTGAATAATTTTGATACATTTATTTCCTGAAATGTTTATATCAATAACGAAACTTGTCTTGTTACAAATAATGACGTTTACAAAAATAGAAAAGACATCCTTCAAGTTGACTTTAGAATTAAAGTGTATGATCGCTGAGGCTTGATTTTTGCGTGACTAAAATAAGATCTGAAGTCTTAAGTTATAATGTTCATAAATCAACCTTCTTCCATAATGCACAACAATACACAAGGACACGGGGTTGATGTTCAACACAATCGGTACACTATAAATATTTCTTAACATTTTAAACAAAATCAAATATTTCTTTGGACATTGACAGTAACGAAATTACAATCATAATTTTAAAGTTGTCATCCAAAGTCTTGTCAATTCTTTAGTCACCTAATACGTTTCCACAGCGACTATAATTTTCTGGTGTTGGAGGGAACTCCCCATCAACGTGGAAAACCATAAACATTCCGGTTTCTGCATAGTATGTAAAATGACAATGCAAAGCCCAGAATCCTGGAAATAATAAAAAAATACTTAAACCATCTATTGGAATATTAATGTACTACAGAGTGGTTGATAAATTTAAAATGTGTCATATGTTTTTATAAAAAATATATATTAAAACTTAAAAAATAGTGCTACGAAAATGTAGTCTTAGGAACGCTTTATGTAACAACTTATCCTTATAATTCTCATTAAACATATGACATAGAAGGCTCTCTAACAAAGAAGATTCTCAAAATGATATCAATAGAAGTAAAACGACGAAAGGAAAAATGAGGTGAAAAAGGGAGACAGGGGCAAATGTCCCATGCAAGGCAAGCAAATCTCAAAGAATTGAAATAAAGGTAAGAATGTGGATGATATTAAGGCAGAAAAAATCGAATGGAAAGGTATAGATAACGAAGCATATCAAATAAAGGAAAATGACGGTAAGAAAGGATAACTAAAGGAATATTGGTATGAAAAGTAGTGAAGAATAACAGAAGGACACAGCAAAAAATTGTTTAGAAACAATATACAACTAGAGAAAAAATGAAACAAATGTAAAACAAAGAGAACAAAACTGAATGGACGATCGAAAGAACGAAACAATGCAAGGGAACACAAAGAATTGGAACCATAAAGCAAAATGGAATGTGGAACGAGTGGCTAAGAGAAATAATAAGAAACATAATCATGATAATAAGACAGACGAAAATGAATAAAAGCATTGCGAGCAAAGACGCAAACGAAAAGGTAACAACAAAAGAGAAAGAACGCTAAAACGGAATAAAATTCTACAGTAACTAAAGAAAGAAAGAACATAACAGGAAATGACAATAGAAAAGCATGTAGGGTCAACGATTGAAGGTAACAGCAGAAATAATATAATATGAAAAAGACATAATGATATACATTTGATAAAATAATCTTCCATAATTATTTTACTTAAGGCCTACAGTTACAAAATATAACAGAAACTATTAACAATAAAATTACTATATTAGATAATTAGAAAACCAGAGTTGAACTAATAAAGGACTTACAAAATAAACTAGACACTTATTTTACACAATTGGGAAAGCTTGTATAAATTGCTATGGGAAAGCACTCAATTGTTCAGATTCCTGCTATATATTTAGTTATATAGCACAAAGAACCAGAGAACATAAAGAATAATCTAGACTATATTAGTACTGTTTTATGTAAAGCAAGAGTAATAAATTAAACGGAAGGTGAGAAAGCCATCATAGGCTAGATCTATAAATTTATATGGTACATATTTTATTCACCAGGAATGATATAGAGAGCATGAGAAGTCTGGAATTCAACGCACGTTAAAACAGAATAATGTCACCTTTAAGACTTAGTGTTTTCTATATCATAATAAGGTATTGCTTATGGGCTGTAAACCAAAATTCAGCCTATAACTATATCGTGCTAAGGTTTAACAATGTATTGATGGCGGTTATTAAAATGTTCATCCTTAAGCTGAGAGAACGAATTATATATATTTGTACAAATGTTTTCTTTGAAGAGTATTTTTTGACATAAAAGACTTTGAAACTTCAACTATTTAAGTTTCGCCTGAGGATGTCGTATTCAGTTCAAAATTAACCCGAGTCAGCATCTCCCGAACAGTGGGGAAATATATTATCGTTTACACCAAATGCGTTTGTAAACTTTACCAATAACCAATAACAAATTCGCAAGTGTATAGATTTTATAATATATTTATTTAGTAATATTTGTTCATATTATGAATAGAAATAAACTAATTAGTAAAACCTGAAGGAATCATTTAATGACAGTTTGTACCAAAGAAACCTTTTCCTTAAAGAGTATTAGTAAACATTTAGGAGGTATTTGTAAACTTCCGGAGTCATTTATAAGTATCGAGATGATAACTTATATATCTTCGGAATTGTTATGATTACCTGATTCCATATGATATCACCAAATCTCGCGACATTTGCAATGATCCTTTTCGCACTTTATTTCTTCGGTTACTCTTTTTGATCACTGAAAGGAACATAGCTTTCAATTACCTGGATTTGAAGCTTTGAACCGAATAAGAGCGTATCCATGATTCGGTACAGGAACTACATCCTTGTATATACCATTCACAATATATTCTATAGTGCCGTCATTAATTTTTCGCTCTAGTTCGTCTTGGTTATTGTATTTTCCATTCGCAACCACTTGGAATTCTTGGCCATGCAAATGGAAAGGATGAGTTCCAACATCTTAAAAAACAGAAATATCAGCATATTATATTATACAACAAGTAATGTATAATATCTTAAAGTTGAATAGAAGAGACGAATGAAGCAAAATGGAAATAAATATAGTTCTAATTATTTATCAATACCTCATTTTAATATATTAATGTTACTGAAAAGTATTCAATGTAAAAATCGCTGCGCGTTTTAGGATAGTGCGAGATTCGCAAAATAGCATTATATTTTATCAAGTGAGTCACGGGAGACCTTATTTTGTAGAGAAACAATAAGATATCAAAAATTTCAATTTGCGAATTTTATTTAAAATAACCTGTGCATATTTCTGCGTCATTGTAGATGTCACCTTGCGAAACTTGATTCTACATTTTCTGAATGATACCATCTCAACTCGTCATTAGCTCTTTATATATTCATATACTTTAAAATATACGTTCAATGGAATTATTTTTAATTGTAAATATCGTTATTCGCTTGCTTGGTAGAAATAAATTTGTAGAAAAGCTTCCACAAGCGAAAACTGTTGCCTTGTTTTCATACCCTGCTCGCGTGCAATGATTTATCAATAATGTATAGACTTGCACGAGATGTTAAAGTATTTAATAGTACAAACGAAGTAGAAAAAATAGCATTTATCGAACACATTAAATCTGTGTTTGAATAAGTTCCGAGTGATATCAAACGTTGTAACTTACCGTTACGAGAGTCAGAAAATGACGCAAGAACAAAGCTATCCATCCGGGTATTTCATTAAAGTTTAAGAAAAAAAACATTGCACAAAATGTTTATATGAAGACATGTCAAACGATATGGTTAGGGGTTAGTTTGAACATAGAATACTGAATTTAACTATACGAAAAAGATTACTATCTGAAGTTTACCTGTTTTTGGAGTTAGCCTTAACTACATTTGAAAGAAAACCGAACCAGTACAAAATGGCCTAAGTCAGATGAAATCATCCCAATTCAGCAAAATATCATTAATTTATTCTGCGTATGAAAACGCGGCAACAAACAACAATAGGAAATAGTCTAATCAAAACAACAATTCGATTACTTAATACTGTGTGCTGATTACGATCGCATTCACAAAACTGATTCCTTGCTTTCAAACTATTCGGCATATGTTTGTCCTTAAAAGGTTGTACAGTGTCCTTATTACCATGGTAATACTAACATTCAAGCTTCAATACTACATCTAGCAGAATTAAAATTTTGGAAAATGAAGCATTATTGGATGGACATTTATATCATGATGATGACAAGAATTATTGAGTTATTCAGAAACAAAACTTTGAAAGTTTCCCTCAATCAATTAATAATTTGCAAATAGTAGCGATTTGGCCCCAAGAGTGTACTACAAATGGAAAAGATAGCTCCTAATGATAAACCAATTATAAGAAGTTGAATGGACTACACATTTCTTTGATCCACAAGAATCTAAATGTATAATTCCCGCTACATCCAAGGTGAAAATATTATAACAAGATTGTATTAATAACTTTCGAAACAAAAACAAGCTAGTACAGAATATATGTCACTATTGGATCCATGGTTCCAAAATATGGTAATAGAATGTGAAGAACAAAAACAGTTGTTGGCATTGAAAGTGTGTTAATAGAAGCAGCCTTAGTATATTGCTTTGGTCAGATTGGTTATGATTTCTGAATCGAGAGATTGCTATTGGTTAATTGAATTTTACTTTCTTAGTTTACGCATTTTTCCTTGTCTGTACTAATTTATACTGTGAAAATAGATTGCTTATTTCCTTTAATCATGTCCAAGGGTACAGCTTTCAATTTTTGCGCATCCTTCGATAGATTCGAAGATGTCCAAGTTGTTATTGAGTACTCTGTACTTACGGAATGCTGACATTAGCGTATTTTCTTTTCTTGCTTTGAGTATTCAGTTTTGTTGTTTCCTTAGGTTGGTTTAGTTGTTTAATAGCTGGCATATTACTATTCTCTATTAAAATTGTTTCTTTATTATCAAAATAGTTTGCATATTCCATTACAATATTTTGAAACCATGTATCCAATAATGGTATATATTCTGTACTAACTTGTTTTTGTTTCGAAAGTTACTAATAAGTTGTGTGGCAGTTAGAATGTTTATGCATTCAGCTTCATACGTAATGTTTCAAAAGTAATAAATCTACAGTACTATTAGTATATCAAGTTCCTTTGATAGGGTGGATCAAAATTAGGAAGGTTTAGACGTACATACATCTATTTGGTGTTCTAATTTAAGAAATATTTGTTATGAATAAACATATGGTGCATTTCTATTTAGTAATTGAATAAATTAGTGTATATTATTATTAACGTATATCAATATAATGCTGCAATTGGATGTCGACTTGTTTTGTTCCCAACAATAAATGTATAAATAAATAAATTTGTAATTGTGTTTATTTATAGTTAGGTATTGTGGCACGTTTATAACTCAAATTCCTGAAAAAAAAACACATGTATCACGTAAGTGTAAGACTTTAACAAGTACAAATAGTGATGTACTCTGTGCAAGATATACAAGTTTAAAAATAAACATTTTAATATAATGAACTAGATAAGACTGCCCGGTAAAAATAATGGTGTATAGAATTTGTCTTCCTATTAGTAGTTTTGTCTAAAGAAAGACATAATATCCGTATTCCAAATGGATGGCTAGATTTAAAATAACTAAATTTACACAGCTGGTACTTACGTGAAATCAAAGCCACTTCAACAAGTGAATTGTAATCTACCTCCTTGACGTGGATACATGGACACAATGTTTTAAAAAGACATCGTTGCGGTTTCCTTTCTGCATTACACAAATCATCTTTTTTAATATCTTCGTATTGCGAGAGTAGAGTGGAAGGAGGGAATTCAAATTGTATATCACTTATGTGTGTTGCAGTAATTCCATTTTCAGATTCTATTTTGAGAAAATAGAAACGGACAAAATTTAAGTCTGAAACATAGTTAACGTCAAATATATTATTATGCTCGTTCCAGTTGTCAGCAAAACTGTTGTATATTAAACATCATTAATACACATTAGACAATAAATATTGCCAGTAATATTGTCGTTTTTATATATAAAAAAATAGTCGTAAGATATATGCTTAAAACATTAAGACATGTTGAATGCATTTCTCTTTCAAATCGCAGACAAATGCCAAGCTTTAATAATGGATAAAATGTATTTACATTTTATTAAGCCATACACATCTACTTGGTTTCACTTCTAATGCGTACAGAGATTTACAAAACACTGGCAACTCCGAAGCACAAAGTAATTCATAGGAGGGTCATAGTGGTTGTCACACAAATCTGAATCAGATACAGTGCATATGATAGAGCATGATCTGGTATGTATTTCACAAATTTTATCTTTGCTATGGATCATGGGAAGAGCATCTAAGGGTCCGGAAAATTTAAATTTCACAAAATGATACAATCTGCAATATTCAAATTTAAATGGAAGATTATGAAAATGTTTAGAAACTTGCAGAACATAATTCTAAATATAAGTAGTGAGTAAGACCAGGAAGAGTGTGAAGCAGTGTTAACAGCCTATTTAAAAATAATTTTCGCTAAGTATCACTATATATTAGGAAATTTAAAGTTGAAAAGTGCTCGTAGAAAAGAACGAAATTGTAGTATCTGGCGGCGCAGTGATGATTATTTTCGGATATTTCTAACATACTTAATAGATATATCTAAGCAGCTGTAGGAAATGAAGCATGGAATATGTAATAGACCTAGTTGAAGTTTAGTATTAGTAGTAACACAAATAATATTTAAAAACACAAATCGGATCATAGTCCGGGGGCCAACGTTAGGGTTGTGTGGAAGTTGGCGTACGGAGGAAGTTACTGCTATTCTGTTTTCTGGGGATCACTAATAATATGACTCACTTGGCTGTTTTTTCAAACCCTTCACGTTTTGGCTAATGACGTCATCACAATTACACGTAGTATAGAAAAGCATGGATGTTTCACGCCTGATTCATGTTTTGTACAACAGTAGAAGGTCACTTAAATCCATGCTTGAGAGTTTATTCTCCTGCTTTCTATAGATAAAAATATTTAAGATTGATGTAAGGTAACAAATTCTAACGCTACATGGCGGCACTGTCTCCATAGACGTCTAATGTCCTATTCCCGTACTGAAAATACTACCTTGTCCCCTAGAATTTCCAACGAACAGAGTCCTGAATTTCGTAGAACAATGTTTGTAGAGCAAGTTGCAGGTAATCCGTGAAGAATCTTGAATATATATTATGTTGGTTTAAGCAGATAAGAGACCTTTGTGTCTAGAATAACACATGGATCGTTGTTAATTGATTATTTCGGTATTTCGGAATACCAACTAGAGAAGAACATATTGTTCCCGAAATCATCTGTTTGAAGAAGAAGTTGTTGTTCGAGAGTTTACCATGCTTATGGTAGACAATACGCACAGTGATGATGAAGATAGTAACTGATTTCGTGCCGATTCGATTTCATGCCCAGACCCAGTTCCAACTCTAGTGGATAATCAAAAAACCAGTTAGCACTAGTGTATTCCATTATAGCAAAACATATGACTAAATTATCTGAATATTACATAGTTGGCGCATTCAATATTATTTCAAAGAAGCGAAGAAAAATCGCTCCTACTCTGAGGCCTTCAGCAGGTTAATTTACCGACATGTCACCTTGTGTAAAATTCACTACAGTCATGCCACAAAATGTCAAGATTAAAAATAGAAGTCATTTAAAATTTTCGGACGATGCTCAAATCTCGTTGCAGATGCAATAATTACTGAATAAAAAAATCGTAATCATTTCGTCACAATGACACAATAGCATGCCATAATCCACGGCTAAATGATCCAAATATGTTTAATACATATTAAGAAACCACTTGCCCGGAAAAACACTATAGTATTTAAACCGTGCAAAGAATGAATAGAATCACTAAGGGAGCAAATATAATAGTATATCTAAAGTTTAAGCATTAAGTGAGCAATGGATTTGCAGTTGATAATGCTAATGTACAACAGAAAGCCTCATAATTTCTTAATAATAATACAGATATCCTTCAGGAGCTCAAGTGCTCTCCAAATAAGCTAGAAATGAAGATCAATCTATATTTGATGAGGAGTAAGGTGCTTTAAGAAATATTTCTTCAAAAGGAATCAAGACGATATTTGATACATTGGGCTTGGTAATTGTACCGACAACGAATTCATATATTATAATGCCAGTTCTTGCCATGGATGGTACGTTACTTCCACACATGAACGTATATTCTCGTCTCGGAGCCCAGTGGATATTGCTCAGCTGCCATGATAAAAACTTTAGATTAATTTCTGAACATGAAAGCATATGCAGTCAAAAGAGCGAACATGATAAAAAGTGATAACAGTATTCTTGGAGCAGATATTATGGCCCCGTACAGGGTAGAGAATCCGTTCTTCTTTTGGTACATCTCTGGGCAGCAAATAAGGAGTATGTTCTTCATAACAAAACAGTATCTGAAGTTGTTGAATTCTATAAGAAGTTGATTCGTTTTAAGTGGAAAGGTGCGGTACAACCAGATGATACACGATACTAATGTTCCACATTTACCGTTAATTCATCACAAAGAAATTCATATCTCGACAGGTATTGGCGTTTAATAAATCACAACCACAATTAACTAAAGAATGTATTTTGAAATTAACAAAAAACGTTACATATACTATTAATATTTTTGTACCAACAAATGGGGTGCAGATATACTTGCACAAAATTTTAATATTTCCATTTACAAATATTTTGTTGTTACACATATATTAACAGACTACTTCGCCTCTGAAGGTTTGATGTAATAAAATAATTTGGATACATATGGAATATTTAGATTAATCTCTGAAACTGTTATTTTTTTAAAAAAATTGGAGGTTTCCCTATTGTTTATTGAAACTTGAACAAACATGTGTAAATCTACCTCTTTGTCAGCGTCTAAAATGGAGATACTAATTCAAACTTCAAAATGTCAAAACCAAGTCCCTAAAACATTTTGGACTTCGGAGTTCCGGCTAAATATTTATTCGAATACTTTAATGCTAATATTCATAATATGTCCCTAATATTATTTATTGATACTAGTATATTAATAAATTAGAAAGATAAAATAATTAGTATTGGAACTCCGGCATGGAAGTTATGAACCTAACCTAACCAACAGAAAGTACCTGACGCCTGAACGTTTGAACAAAACTTAATCCATTCACGGTCCATTATGTTTGACAATTCTGATAAGAAATAGTTCACAATGGACACTCCAAAACATGTAACAAGCATCGAAACTTGGATTGCACATTAATGCTTACCTAGATACGGTGAAAGGAAGTTCTTGTCCGTGAAGAAGCTTGTCGCATTGAAGTGGTGAATTCCGAAAGTTGCCATATAGGTGGTGTCCTGTTTCATTGTTGCAAGATCAGGCAAATATCTACTATGAAGATCAGAAATGCATACAATATCAGAACTACGGTTTCCAAAGCATGACTCATCAATTGGATTGAGCACCTAAAAACGAGATGATAAAGAAAAAACTATACAGCTATTTAATCTGATAAATACTTTACGCAAACTTCGGTAAACTTTATTTGCATATGGGCCATTCTAGTAATTTTAGACTTTTGCCCGTCACGATTCGCCCCATAGCTATTAAAATCCACACCCATGCGTATTCCGGTACTTGAACCCGGGATCTTCGAGTCGTTGGCCTAACGCCGTAGACCACACGGCTACCGATCTGGGAAATACTTGTATATATTAAAATTAGAACACACAATAAAGGCATATGTTATCGTTGTATACTGTCTTTAATAAATTAACAATCTTTACGGTGTCTCAACATTTTCAATGATTTACCGAGCAAAGGTGGTCTGCTAATTACAAAAGATCTAGTAACCAATCCGAGGGAATAAAGCGAGTGAGTAAAACACGCAAATAAAATCAATAGTTTCTAACGAATCATGGAATCAGCATTTGGCCGATGTTAATATGGTGGATGATACCTCTTAAGGGACTGACGAGACCTAGGCGCTTGAATAGCAATGCTGCTGGCAGTCAGTGTAACTGTTAACAATCGAAGCTGGTATAGTTTATTATGGTTTAGTTAAATGACAGGACATTCTAGTAAATTATGCCTTCGACATCCCACTAGACACTTAACATCACCTTATTGAGATTAAGTTCTGATTTGGGCATCTATAGTGGTGATTTACGAGAAGGATATGCAGTCCTTACGATGCGGAACCAACTTCTTGTTTCAAAAACAGTACCTTTCGAACAGGGAATGGAAGGAACAGTCTCAGATCGCGACACACCTCCTCATGGTGAGTTCCACTCAGCTGATGCCGAACCCAACCATGAAACACTTTTGACTATTGCACTATGTAACTGGAAGGTTTTCGCTAATTCATTTATATATTAGGAGTGGTTCGTATAACTTTATCGAAACCCTCTTTTGGAAACATTGATGGACGTCCGAATCCTGGTTGCTGCTGACATCTTCTGTTTCGATCTCTGAGTTTTGGATTTTGTTGACGACATGTGAATCTTTCGCATATAACTGCCGAAATTGCCCCTTTTTTCGTCTTTATTTCACTCACGCGATACGCTGTCACTGTATTCTTGTCCATACTCAATGCCTGTGACTGCTCTAGTGTTTGCACTGATCACGTGCCTAACAATTAAAACACGCACACACTGTTAGTGCTATTTATAAGTTTTGGGCTAATGCGTAATATACCAAAACCAATAGAATAAAAACTACTCAATTTTTAATTTGTCTTTATTAAGTTAATGTTTATTATTATCTTCGAGATGTAGGTGTTTGTGATGAAATCTGGTTTGATCCTGCTCAGGATAGAATCTTATTGATAAGTTTGTTAGAACACCCATGAACTTGCGAGTTCCGTAAGCCCTAGATCAAGAAAGCAAGTACGCATTTCTGGGAGATACAACCATTATGAAATAGCTTGTTCTAAATGTCAGCTTATAATTAATTTTGATTTCATGTTACATTTGAATATAGATTGTATTTTACCGGCGGGTCGCATATCCTTACAATGCGGGTCTCATGCTCCCAACGGGACTGCTGTTCTCCATTGCTGATATAAAGGACAGTTGACAGTATCTCTTTTCGTATGTTAAATATTGGATTTTCTCAGCTTCTTAATAAACTTTGAAAATTCCATCCTTTCCATATAGAAGGAATAAGCTCTGATTCTTTGCTTTCTTTCTTAATAATATTTTTCACTGTCTTATTGGATGTGTAGTATGATGTTTAGAAATTGCATTACGTCTTCTCAGGTCCTCTACAATCCTGTGTTTTTATATATGTATTTCTATACGTGCCAAACGCTACATCAACACTAAGTCAAGAGCCTGATTTCTGTATTATATTTTGGAAAAAACATTTTCCGCGAAGAGATCAAACGTTTTATGATCTTGTACTAGTTCGTACACGAGGTTAATCGCGTCAATAACATATGGTGAACTTTCTTCACAAATTTCTTCTCCAAGCATGTAGTTGACGGTTTTGCTAATGGCTCCCTGACGCGAAGCTAGAGGAGAAGGGATTCACCAAATACGAAAAGATAGTTATTGAACCAGGTCCTTATTTCCTTCTCGAAGCTATTATGTCGATCTGAGTGAAAAGTTTCTTGTCTGTTTTCAAGCGACTTGCTTGTTTCTAGGTGTAAGGGACTTTTCAATATCGAGTTACATTTCTAATTTGAACATAAAAATCAAATTGCTGAATAACTTCCTTCACTGCCGGATAGTTTTGCTCAATTCCCTGGATTTCATTGTAATCTACAGGATGATATTATGCGTAGAATATGTACTCATATGTAAAACAGCAAGCAATTACAGTATTTTCCAAGAGAGATAGAGTGGACAGTTACCTTCTCTGGTTGTTCCAACGGATGTTAAAATAACATCAACCATATCAACATAGGACATACAAAAGGATGAGGGGTAACCATTTATTTGCCTGAGATTACCGAGATTTTTTTTAAAATTCTAAACTGTAACAATAATTTCGATTTAAACACTTTCTGACAGTTGTTCAGAAAAGATGATTCTAACTTTTGGCATAATTGTGATATGTTTTATTGACTTCTTGCAGCAAAGGAATATTTTTTCTGAGTTGGTTTCGTAACGAAGTGCTTAATTCCTACAGAATGACGCTTATAAGTGGCTCAAATTTTAATTTGTGCATACGAATATCACGGTTACAATGATTACATGTAAACACTCTGCTTCTGTGACCTTAAGCAATAGCTTCTTATTATGCGGGGTCTTGTGGTAAGCCATAACTTTCAAATGAAAATAATGCCAATGAAATTATAGATTTTGAAAAAAAAATCCGAAGATGGTTACTATTGATTGGTATAGTTGTAAAATTAGCTCAGGATTAAAACCTATACTTTCTATTAATGTGTATATTTTAGGAATCTACAAATATCATAATTATATTGCTACTGCATCAATAGCTTGTCTGGAGTAAAACAATTGATTAAATTCGCGGTTTTTTTCTAATTGAGAGTAAAGGGTTAAACACTTTATATATCGTATCCATGTTTGTTGTTAAGGATTTTCTGTTTATAGGTAATCAATGCTTCTAGAGTGATAGTTTAAATATATTTAAAGAATAATGTTAAGCCCAAATCATAACATTTTCTGAACTTTAAAGTTAGAAAATCATCATTATAAGTACGTTCATCGTTGCAAATAGCTCATACATCTTTCAGGATTGTAGTGTGGTAGCTCTATCTCGTTTGCTTTTAAAGGTCGTTGCTTCCTATAGCTGGCGTTTCTTCGGGATTGTGGGCAGCTTATTTGTGAACTTCTTTTCAAATGTTTTGCCATCCACTCTACATGATGAGTAGTACCCGCTCTATGAACGGTCTCCTTTAACCTAATGATGTTATCCCAAATCAACTGTGTGAATTTTCCTTGCGTAATATTTCTTGCAGAGCAAGAATTTTATCTTTTTCATCGCAATAATACATCACCGAAAGTTTTAATTTCTTCTATTTGATGGTACGACAGCCTATGATCAGGTCAATTTATGACATATAAATGTTCAGCAAATCTACTACTCATTGTCTTCAGTTCAACAAGAAAACGGATGAGTTTTCGTGTCTTTACTTTCTCCTGAGGTGAATTCTCCTGAGGTAAAATATTCCGGGGATAAACTAGTCTCACATTCGTATCTCCGGGCAGAGACTGCTTCAGGGGGCTCCATGAACAGGATTAGGGAATGTCTTAAAATAGGAACGTGGAACGTACATAAATTACAACAAACTGCGCTCTTTAGGTACCGGTACGCGAAACCAACAAGTACTTGCTAGATATATTAGCGATACAAGAAGTTCGGTGGGAGGGTCAACATAGAATCCAAGACAGGGTAAGTACACTTTCGTCTATGGGGAACACAGTCTCACGATTACGGAACAGCTTTCCTCATTAAGAACAGTATCCTTGAGGCGGTTCAAAATATATCGTTCGTAAACGAAACACTATCGTACGTTACGATACGAAGTCAATGGGGCAACACGGTTATAATAAACATATAACGACAAGGATATATTCTACGATGAGCCGGAAAGGTTCTTTGACCAATTATATACATTTACTATAATATGAAAATTGTTTTCCGTGATCTCAAAAGTAGGAAAAGAAGAAAAGTATAGAACTACTATAGTCAAATATTAATAGCACTAAAAGACCAACATGGATGGAGAACGACTGATAACTATCGCGATTTCGAAAAACCTACTTCCAAAGAGCACGTACTTTGAACACAAAGGGATACATAAATACACATGAGTATCTCCATACGAAAGTTAAGGACGTAGAGGAGTCGATGGTGACACCGACCATCAATTAGTGATCCCAAGACTGAGAAAAAGAATTATGCAACGCGAACAGTGAAAGAGAGGGATCAAAACAACTTAAATTTAAAAGATTAAATTATCCGATCATAGAAGTAGATTACCAACTCGAACTCTCAAATTCGTTCGACTTCTTAGAAAACTCGAGTAGTAATAAAGATGAAATTAATAATGAAATTGGTGTAATTCAGATGTCAAAGGCAATTCGTGAAACAGTTAAGGGAGTAGAGAAGGAATGACTAGGTGAGAAGAAGTACCAGAAAAACAACCCTTGGCTTGATGGAAAATGTATTAAGCTTCATGAGTAATGAAAACAAGCAAGGAAACAATTGCTAAATAATTAAAGCGAAGAAAATAAAAAAAAACTACACTAATGCGAAACGAAACGCCACAATCGGGTTAAGAAACAAAATGCGATAATAACTGAAGCAGAAGATTCAGGATATAGAGGAAAAAAGGAAGACAAATCACATACAAGATCTATGCAAAGTAATAAACTCGTTTAAAAAACAGGTTAGCAGCTGAGATTAGAGATAATTAGAAATTAACGTGTAGATCCTCGCGCAGATCCGACTAAAATTGGCGATGTGTGGAAAAGTTATTTCGACAAACTTCTTAGTGTACATAACGGGAAACAAAAATAGGAAATTAAAATCCATACCATAGAACCGTGGATTCCCGAACCTAGCGACATCGAGATCGAAATGTCGGTAAAGAAACTGAAAAATTTCAAATCACCAGCCGAATTAATTAAACCTGGAGGAACGGCAATAATCAAGGAACTGCATCAACTGATAAGTGCTGTGTAGAAAAAGGAGGAGGTACGAAAGGTACGGAAAACCCAAAAAATAGTGCAGGTGTCTCTGTTACGAGTTATGTGGAAGGAGGGAAGCAATGTATCCAATAGCTGATGAACACTAGTATATACCAAAGTCAGCTTTTGCAAGAGTGTCTAACAAAATTAAATAAATTGTAGCTGATGCACTCGTGTATAATACACAAAAGGTAGAGTGAGAGTGAAAACAAATTCTTATAGTTGAAATTTTCCGTATTGACCCCAATAAGAAAAGTATCCAACACAGACTGAACTGAGATAGCATATATGAGATAGCATTTATAATAGCTGACTCATAGACTTCAATTATTATCATACCAATTAATGCAATGATTTTTAACCACCCATGCCTGTAAGCAATTTTATGCTGTAGTGGGGTATTTTGTGCAATACATGTACATAAAATTACAGTACAGAGTTTTATTTCTATATTGATAAATATATATAGTAGTCAATACAATGGAAAACTTAATGAGCATGAAAGTGTTCTGTTCCTGAGCTTACTTTCATACTACCATTCTCTTTTTAGAAATATTCAAAAAATGGTATTATTATAACCAGCATTATACGCTGACAACACAAATTCTATCAATTTTACCAAATTCAACTGAAGGTACGATTTGCTTAAACGTAACTAGCAGGATTCAGTTCCTTCTTATAATTGAATGGAATTTGAATATTTCCCCTGAAGCATAAATTTGTTCGTATAATTGAACAAAACAAATATTACAGAATTTTCCTATTTTTGCCGTAACAGTCTCTTAACAGAATAATTTCGTACTTCCCAATATGATTTCTCAAAATTGATAGCGTTATTCTAGAAAAAGTGCACTTTTACGATAATTTCCGGAGTCCGTCAGTAACTTTCCCACACTCTTCAATATACTAACAAGTATTTACCATAATCTAAGCAGAAAGTGGTAAAGGATGGGTTAGACGTGGGAGAGGAAACAACAACACACAGACACCCATTACTTTAATGTACAACAACGTTACTTTTCACATATTTATATAGTTTTTTAAAAGTAATTTAGACAAAAGAAATGTACATATTATTCTTAAATCAATATGTATATTAGCATGCATAATTATATAGGACTATAACTATCTTGCACTTATCCTACGTTGGACTGCAATGTATTATGACTTATCACACGATATATATATATCACGTAATAGAGAATTTACGCTGGGGGATGGGGACATCAGGCCACGCATTAAACTACTCCTACATATGATGAGCTGGATATCAGGGTAATTATCTCTAAATATCTAAAAATAGCAGTCACTTACAACACATATTTATCAAAAGCAGACAATATACCTAGTAAATTCTTCAGTAAAATATCGTATTCAGTAACATGTACTAATGACTTTTCTTTTCGTTGACATCAAATAAAATGTTTAATCATTATTCATGTACGTAACAATATTTATCAAACCCTACTAGGCCTCGCTACACAGAGAACAAATTATTAGCAACACCCTATCATTAAATGCTTTGACTTATATTATGTGACAATGTTTCTTTTGGCATGTAATTACCGGTATACCTCACACAAGTACATTCTATACTTTATATGGAATGGTACCAGGCCTATTTTAACACTTCAACGTAACGTCCAACAGCGCTAGCGACTTATAAAGCAATTTTGTATACCTCTTAAAATATGTCACTTTTATGGGACGGTAACTTTATTACATACGTGGAGCATAAATTGTTACCGAAGGAATGTCGTATAATTATTTTAAAATCACACAACACGAAAGAACTTTCATTTTCATTTATCGTTGAATAAAAATGCAAACGCTGTTTGTTTTCTTCCTCGCTTATCAACGTCGCAGAGCTCGCATTTCTTAAGTCTAGCAAGAAATGAAGAAAGGGGGAAGGGGGAGAACTGTCTTCCTCGCATCTTCCTAGCATGAGAACACACAAAATATCAAAATACTTTGTCGACTATTAATATAATATTTCAGTTATTTGGATATATTACCTTGTTGTGAACACAGAATTCCATATTATAATATAAGCACTGACTGAATATTCACTAAATCGTAAGTGGCTGAAGCGATGAAACTGCACGGGTTAGATCAACTTTACCTTGCCTTACGGTGCAAAGGAACCATTACGCACTGCATGTATACTTAATAAAACTTACTTACAGATTGTTACTTTGTTCGTATCTTTGGATAAAATTCAGTATCAAAACTTCCTGTTTTGTATTCACACACACTTCCACAAAACTGTGAATCGTAACTTCGCCAAATCCTTTTGCAATGACGTGACAAAAACATAAACACTCCTGTATATTATAGAGATATGTTCGTTTTAACGTTGCCAGTTCCTGACCGGCGTCAGCGCTGATCGCTCTGTTTAGTAGCGGAGCTGTAAAGAGAGCACCGACTAAGGTGTCTCCCTACAGGAAGTACGATTACACATATCTTTTTATACATGTACATACATACCAAACACACATTCGTATACAAGATAAATCGAAAGAAATTTTCACACAAAAATATATATATATATATAATAGAATATATATATTCTATTAACACGTCGAAGTGAATACGTAGATAAAAAAAATGAGATCAACAATAGCGATTCAAAAGAAATAGATCCACCTGGAAACACATTTTCGCCTTGAGATAAATTTTGGAGAAGAAATGAGAATACAAGCTGCCGGTTCATTAGCTACTGAATGACTTTAAGAATGCATATGATTCTATGAAAATGAAGAAGCAATAAAGTATCCTGATGCGGTTTGCAATTCCGAAACAAAAAACTTTCAACTAGTGAAGATGTGTCTCAGCGGCCCTATAAGTAGAACACGGATAGGTAATAATAATATGTCATATATTTGCAACATTCGCGACGGTTTGAAACAAGGCGATGCCTTGTCACCACTACTGTTTAACTTTGCATTAGAATATAATATTTTAAAATTAAAGGGAACAATGGCTCTCATTGAATGGTTTGAATCAACTGTTCGTATACGCGGATGATGTATATTTAATAAGGGGCGATATGGATTCATTACAAAGCAACACCGATGTCTTAGTAGAAGCGTGTTGGGAGATAGGTCCACATATAAACATAGACTAAACCAAATACATTATAACTAGCCGAAAGACAAGGAATAAAGGAAATAAAACATGGTAATTACGGATGAGGACAGAGAGATAGTAAAGAAAGTTTAATATTTGGGACTGTACTTAATAAGCAAAAAAGGTCAGGGAAAAAATTAAACGTCTCGGAGTATCGGGCAATCCATGTTTATATCCAGTCTAGAAATTTCTAACATCGCGATTAATATCAAGAAAATTGAAAATGAAAGCACTCAGAAAGGTTATTCTACCGGAAGTATTTTTCGGGTACGAAAGTTAGAGTACGACCCTACCTGGTGAACATTAATTACGTGATTTTGAAAATAAGGTTTCGAGAAAGAAATATGGACCGAAACGGGAAGAGATGACTTAAGAATGGCGGATATTGGATAATGAAGATCTCCACAGAATGTACGATTCACCAGATCTTGTAAAAATAATAAAATTGCTACGACGAAGGTGATCATGCTATGTAGCACGGATGGGGGAAAACGAAGATTATATTCTATCCTGGTTGGAAGGCCGGATGGAAGGAGACCTTTGGGAAGACCGAGACGCCCTTGGGAGGACAATATTAGAAGAGATATTGAAGAAGTAGGTGTTCGTTATGGAAACTGGCTTAATTTTGCCCAGGATAGAATCCAATGGCGAACGTTTGTTACTGCGGCGATGAAATTGCAAGTTCCATAATTCGTACAGTTAGCTAATATTTCCATCAAAACAATAAAAGAAAAATCTATATCAAAATTGGTGTTTAAAGGTTACTTGTAAAACGAGCTGTGAAGAATAGCCTTACAGATTCTAGCATTAAGACGTTATGGTCGTTACATGCTCCCAGCTGATCAGGTATTGGAGGCCAACGATTTGATACATTTTTGTCGTAATTTCTGAATATCACATCGTAGTGGAAGACCAGTTGAAATCAAGCTTTCAACACATCTCTTGGTTATTACAACTACGAAAACAACCGAAGGTTTAACACAAATATAATTAATATATCCTTGAAGATGTTCAAATGTTAAAATTCGCTATTTTAACGTACATAATCTTCAGCACGTGATGTTGCGAAAAGTCCACATACAATTTTCAGGATATTAAAAATTTCTTGAATAATTACATTCAATTATGACAATTAAACTTAAAAAAAAAGAAATCTATGTGCTCATTTTCAAATTCGTTAATGCGCCATTTTCAGTCTACTGCTTATTCAGAATTTTGTTTCGCTTAAAGTAAGAATGAAATGTATTCATATATTTTAAGGTGTTGGAGCATTGAAAGTTGTGAACAGTTGAATCGTTTGAAGAAATTGAAGAACTTAACATTAATTAACATATTTGTAAAAATATATATAAATAACATTAGTATTGTCAGAAAGGCAACCGTCGGCTCTATCTTGTTTATTTGATGGTGTGTTTTCGTATTTGCCTGTAATATTATCCTACATATTCATGATTAATACATTTTTGTAAAAATCGGAGTTGTTTTGAATAAATGCTGGCATAATTTAATATTTCAATTGTAAATAAAACAGTATCAGCTTTGATTACTTATACTACAATATCACCTTCAATTTGAAGTTGAAACGGAATTCACAGCTTGATTATGTGATAAGTTATCGTTCAAGTGCTAGTAGGTGGTTCACCTCGAACACCTTATTGATGACGTGATACAACGTTATAGGTAAAAGTAATTCCATCGATATGACACATAACATCGCTCCTTTGAAGGTCTGGGGCAAGGTCTATATTTAGGGTATAGACACATTTGTATAAGACTCCTCTGTAGAATCTTATATATTTTTTTAAATTTAAAGAGTTACTGTAATCCATCGAACTTTACAGTAGCCAGTCCAGTAAATAAAACAAATGCTGGTGTTAGACATAGGCACCATAGCTATCATTCCCCGAGCCTCGAGTTTGGGCTTCTTTCCCAGTAGCAAGGCTTTATTCTAACAATTCAGAAACAGAACACTATAATAGATAGATTTATGAAATATTGATATTACAAGATCAAAATACATTTTGTGCTTAATTCTTTTGCGTCCTTCAAAACTTGGAATTTCCGATTCGTCATAGAAAAGTTGCTGTGGAAATACCAAATAGTGTTCACAATAGTTTGAGATTTGCTGTTTTGATATCTTTCTTAACCACACCAGGTGACACACACACACGCGACGCTCGCTATCAAACTGGTTTCATAAAATTCATAATTGCAGTAGAGATTAGGCTAGAGAAATAGTAAAGCTAACCGCAATCCTAATTAACGTGTTTTGTTTTTCATTCGTGATGGCGACACATAAAACGTATTGGTCGCTTATGTTGTAGGTGCTTTACTTAGGACACAAAGTCGTAGGTCATGTAAGAAACATTAGCTAGCCTTACCCTTCAAGAAATGAGTCACAAAATTGCATCATATCATTAACATAATCAGAATAGTATATGTTTAAATGTATTGAAATCTTGTAGTATAGTTAAGCAGATATTAATAATATATATTGTTGTTGGTAGCTTCTGACCCCATTCATTCACACTATCTGCTTTCACAAATCTTTCTCACAAGAACTTAATTATAACTACGACGCAGGACTTACTGGGAACTTGCCTCACTCTTGTCGCAAGAGAAGAATCATATTCCATGCATACACTTGGTTTAGGTAGTAACTCCAGTCAGCTGTCATAGATTCCATTGCCAGGAATGCAAATAAATGACAAGAAAATTTATTGAAAGGAAAATACGTTAACAAAACTTACCGTTCCAAGTGGAATTACAGGAGGAGTCGTAGGAATTTCTGGTAGAGGAGAATTATCGTAGTTGAGGACAGCTAATTGATACGGCTCGTTCTCAACGCCTTCACATAATCCTTTAACCATTATCCAAGAATTGTTTACTTGTTCGTTCGCACTTATGACGAAATCATATCTTTCCCCTGAAATGAAAGTAGAAGAAATTTTGTAAGGGATACCCTGATATATACTTTGTATATTTACTTCTTATAGAATACCGAGGAACGAAAACGTTAAACGAACGCAATAAATGAATTACAAAGTAGCAACTCTTTTTAATGCGTGCTCTTATAATCTCCTGGAATTCTCTGTCTCTCTACCAGCTAAGTTGGCTGATATTTTCACCAGCTCATTTCAGTCACAATAAGCGCATATCCAAGTGATATTTTATATCAATAAAATGACTGTTTCCTTGTCGAATGGCGAAGTAAGATACGCATTCTAATTGATAGAAACCAATATTAATAACAAAAGTTAAATTTTGAAATTTAACGATTTGTTCAAAATAAAATTCGATGTACAATTTGTGTCGGATGTGATGCACGATAACCAAACTATCGCGACTGGTGATTATATTTCTTTCTTTTGCACATATTATGTATGACATAATATCCAAAGTTCCCATTTTTGCATGCAGTGATTCGTATGTATTACTCGTCTAGAAAACAACGGGATATCGGAGTCTCAGGCACTGATTAGGTAAAACTATATTACACTACGTTGCGAGACATCCTCTTAAGTGTCCCAGTCTGTCAGGCGCCTGTATTACAATATAAGTTTTCGTGTACAGTTCAACGTCGCTTCATACTCGTGTGTCCAACCTACTGATGACAGTCCGCTACTTTGTCTTTCAAGTAGTACCTTTGACTCAATTTAGTCCCTAAGAGCAATTGCTCTACCGTTCTCTTAATGAGGGGCAAACGCCGAAATTTTAAACCCCTACGAAGAATTGAACCCGCAACCGAAGTTAAACGCGCTCTCGAGTTGGACATGGAGGAGGCTGCCGATATGATAAGTCAATCATTTTGAGGTATTGTAGTGCATCGACTTCTGTTGTTGATGCTCTGTTTTGCGTATGAGCTTGTATGATTTCCTATCTGCGCAAAGCGAATTGAGTTCAATTTTATTTATTACTTCTAGGCACTTAACTATCTCCAGGTTAAAGTTTGCACATTCGCGCGGGTGTCCATTAATATTGACAGAAAGTTTTCCTGTGCGCATATGAACAATATATTATTGTATGTTGTTTACATAATATATGCCATATTCTCAGTTCTGACCCTATTGTGTATGACTTGTAGTAATGGAAATTAAAATCAGGTTAATTTTCAGACTGCGTTATAATAGTATCTCATCCGAGATAAAAGGTTATAACTATACATTTTAAAACAATCGTCCATGTTTAGATACATATCAGAACATTTTCGTTAAAAGTGGGTTATCTCATTGTGCATATGTCCGTACGGTAACAAAGTGATACAATGTTTCAATATTCTTAAATAAGAACAATGTCAGTTATAGATTTCCGACAATCTCTCTTGAGTTTTTTTTTGAGGGGGGGGTCAGCATGTTGAACAAATCACTATCGAATATATTTTTTGAATCCTTCAAATTTGAGTTACGTTCCTTTGTTACTGCATTTAATACGTACAATATTCTGATAAAGAATGAAGTTCTGGAGGGTGATCGGGCGGAGCTCAATGTGCAGTGTCTTCCTCGTGGCTAGTTCTTGGTTCATTAGCCCGCCTTTAGCGCGAACTAAGCTACAAACTGCATGATTTAGGTAGATTTCTCTGCCTCCAAATAAAAAATAGCACTTGCAAGTCTGATACGCTTTTGTAAACATTATTCCCACAAGGCACTCAATGAAATGAGTCGAAAGTAATATATTTAAGCTAGTCACGTGGGTTATCTATCTATTGAAACTACATTGAAACTTCAAGAGCGATGCGGCAACCTATGTACCGGTTTAAAAAGCACTTTTCATTTTTTTAAGAAACTGTCCGGAATGGCAATTTCTACACTAGACGTTATAACATTTTGGAGAAAACTTTCTTCCGATTTATATAATTACATTAAATGTTCATACTAAATTTTACATAATGGAAGCTTAGATTTTTACTCTAATTCTTTCTTCTAAGACAAGAACATCTTGTATTGCTGTAACACTCTTCAATTTCCACTTAGTGAGGAGATCTATTGTTCCAACCCCTGCTGCACTGTAAAGAAAGAATCTCAGACAGACACAAAAGGTTTGTTATATACAAATCTACGTACATTCTTCTCATAGCATTCTGGAGTTTGTATTAACGTCACAAGAAATTTAAACCCCTTCCCCAAATGGAGTTGTATCACAATAGTGAATACGATTATGGTGTATTGTGGAACGTCGTGAATGTCAAATAATGATGACGTTCATAATTAAGAACAGTTGATGAAAGCGTCTAAATTATTCAGAACAAAGTAAAATCTCAGCAGTGATTATCGTTAAAACCTAGATCCAGTTAACTTTTGACCGTGTCAAGTGTCCGCATCTTTCAGATGTAAATGAATTGTAACTAAAAGTAATCCAGATGATTACAAAATATACAAAGATATTTTAGTTTTTTCTTCCAAAAGAGATATGCAGAACATGGAATGCCAGCATTTGTAAGACGACTTCAATGCCGCAGTTGACGACACGATGCACATTCAAGTCATTGAACCATCTTCAAAGGTAGAGAGCACCGGATACCAGAAGCCTGTGCGAGGACATAGAAACTTCCGTTACTAGTTGCGGTGTGATACGCTAAACGTGTCTTATAGTATTCTCACTGTTATAGTCTTTTTTCTCGATGAAACGAATGATAAGCAGGGAGGGTACCTATAAATCTAGGCCTAAAAAGCTTGCCTTCGAATATTCTCTCCCCAACCTATCTCAGCCTGAGTCGAATATGCCTAAGGTCCGTAAACGAAGTTCAAAACTGCGCAGTTATTTAGCTACCATGTATAATAAACTTGTAATTAATAATGATTTTGGTCCTCCTGCGAGCAAAACAGACTGTATAAAAGTCACATCTAACACAAAGGCATTTAGCAGGTATCACGAAACAAACAGTCAATTTCTTTGAAGGGAACGAGTGAAGAGGATTGCCTTCAGATACATTATGCAGAAAGGTCTCACAAATGTTAATAAGATGGAACGAAATTTCGTATTCACCGTGGATATAAATGTTTCGCTCCTCGTCCTGAGAGGCTTGCCTGAAGAAACGCTGCTTGAAGAGAAATTTAGTGACTCTTAACTATATTAACTTATAACTCTAAAAACGTCTAACTATAAACTTATTTCACTAGGAGCATTTGTACGATATTCATGGGTATTTCAACTGAGGGTGCTGCCCCTCCATGAATTTGAAGTAAAGATCCTGAGATGATTTAGTGTGTTTGTAACACAAATAATCATGGATGAAAATTGACTAATTTGTGATAAGCAAACAATTATAGTTTCAAAAATGACATTTCGAACTTTCGTTCAGTTTATTGAACCATTGTATACTTACCGGAGAAAAACACAATCGTGTCCACTATGAAAGGATGTATGTCAACTGCATCTGCTGCAATCAGCTGCATTCGATGACGTTCAATTTGGACCTGAACCCCGCAATGTAATGCTCCCCCATTAATCAATCGCAAGCGGTATCTTTTTGTTCTCTCTACATAATATACTTGTAGAGGAGTTGTTGTTTCGGTCTGAAAAATTTAATACAGTAATATTTATTGATATTATAGTGATTGCAATTAATAATATTGTAATCTTTAGCACAAAACAAAATTGTACAAGCACACATTAACTGAAGCGCAATGAAGTATAATATAATAATTTCAAATAGAACTTTACAAAATATTTTAAATAACAAAAGATAGCATATACATGCATATTTTGCGACTTGGCAATTTTAACCTGACGTAAATGTAAATCAAGTTCACTTTGAGAAGCGTGAGAACTTAATGCAGGGTTCTTAAAACAATCGAAAACGATTTAAACAATCTTGAATCCAGCAGTTTGGTTTAAAATAAGCAGGGTTGAAATCGTCTTGATAGGAGATACAAGAAAAACGAATCTACTTTCTTTAAAAAAAACTTTTGCCTGAGTGGGATATGATGACAACTGGCACACTCATCCGACATTGTGGTCACCAGTACCTCATGAGATTTGGAAGAGATGGTTGTACTAAAATGTTGGGAGTTGGCGGATGTTAGATTGCGAGGAAATAAACTTTGCATTTGATGTAACTTTAGCTCACTGTCGCAACTGCGAACTAAATATTCATTGAGTTTTCATGTTTCAACAAGCTTCGTCGCGTATCTGGTTGTTCCAACAAGCTTCAATTAGAATATTTATAACAACCAATTGTCCAGTAAGTGTATTGTGTGCTTGTTTACCAAGCTCAACACAATATTTTGTTGAACAAGCTCAAAAGAAATGACTGAAAACCATGTTAAAATATGTTGGTTCTATTCTCACAAAGTACGCTCGTTAACTGTCTCGCCGGGATTTTCTTAAAATTGTTTAGTATGACAAGTCTTGCCTCAATGTATATTGCACTAATTTTAGCGCTCTATACCAGCAATTTGATTATTAATGAACTTCATGTATCCGCAAAGCTATCGTAAACTACTGTTGGGCACGCATAATAAATTGTTTTATTTTCTTTAGATAAAATAGGCCATAAACTGTTTATATGTAAAATAAATTTGATCAAGTTCTGCTTCTTCGAAACATGTTACACACATGGTCAGCCATCTTGGATTCATTTTTTTCTTCAAATGGAAATAGATGGAAATAATACATCAAATTCATGTAAAGCTTTTGCAGCAATTAAGTGGTGCTGTTAGTTTTATAGTATCTATGAAAATTTGCAAGATTTCGAGTATGAGATACCACCGATGATATTAAGTTACTTCATGAAAAATGTGGTTAAGTTACTTACTCCTCTGCATTATTGTAGATAGAAAACAACATGCACAGTAATAATGAAAATATATGATGCATCTTTATCAAATATGACATTCACCATCTGCCATATCAGATTCAAGTTATGTTTTTTGTAAATAATAATAGGTGCAAATGATACCTTAGATGCAACTACATTTTCGCAGAAACGTACTGATGTAGTTAGTTTGTTTCATCAAGTCTCGTAAGCATGTATAATTACCGCTATGGGCAGCAACAACAAACACTACGCACAACCCAGCCCCCTCAGAACTTTACATGTTGTTCAATTTTAGTAAAGTGACTGAAATTTAAAATACAATAACTTCAAAACAGTTGAAGATACTGTCACAACAACTTCAAAACAATACATGAATTTGATGTATCACATGCACCTATACTCATTTGAAAAACAAACGAGTGCAATATGGCGGATTCAACGTGGCGGATGGTGTGCGTAACATGTGTTAGACAAACAACACTTGATCCAATTGGTTTTACATATACCCACATTCATGTTCAGCTCTGTGTAAAGAAAATAAAGGCAATTTTCTGTGTGAGCGTATACTAGTTTAGGATAGCATATCAGTTATATGAAACCTTATAAACAAGAAACCAGCTAGTATAAGTCGCTAAAATTAGCAAAATACTCATTGGGCATATGAAAACATTTCATTTAAATGAATTCAAATGTAATGTCAAATTTTAATCAATTAAGTGTCGTGTCAGATGTAAGCAATTTACAATCCTTTACAGTTTCGGCAAGTAATCAGATTTCAAAGCGCTAGCATAGGTGGAGAAGCTAGAACAAAATTAGAAAGTTAGGTTTATATATATTGACTGCTTTTCGTTGAGGCGCTAGGGAACAATATAAATAGGCTGTATATAGTAGAAAAATCTGTAGTGGAAGGCTGTGTAGTCAGGCAAACTAAATCTTTTTAACTATTCAGAACTGCTTAATGACTAAGGAAAATTGCTTCAGACAAATAGAATAAAAACACTAGTGATATAAACACTAAGCCAGCACCGAAGAAGATTAAAAAGTTACCTCTTGTTTTCACTGAAGAATTTCGAGAGCTATTTCGACTTAGGTTCTGAAATAGACCCTTTATCTATATATTTGATCGGTACTAGCTAAGAATTTATCACAGCCATGTAATAAAACGTATCAAATACGTACAGTGTAGGCTTTCAAGGTTACAACCAATCTTTGTATTGCAGGAATTTGAGTGATGTCGTCTTCGTTGGTAGGATAAATTCTGCTTTTGGAGGTTATGCCTTAGTTTTATAGTATATTTATCGAGAGTTAAGCATCGATACATCCTATTTACAATTTGTGTAACCTAAATTGTTGTTGTCCGTTTTAAAGAAAGGGGAAATATTGACGGACTTTCAAGTTGAAATTTCGTAAGAAAGTAAACGTATTTTCTTTCTCTAGATTTACTGTTAAGCAAGATTAAGCTGGAATGTCCATTAAATTCTTCCCCTTTCAATAAAAATACGAAAATAGCTGCAGGTGACAAAAATGAAGATATGAGGTATCAATGGTTAACCCTCGTTATATTGATTTGATTTCTACCAAAATAGAATAAACAAAACATGGCAGTAAGGCAATATTTCTTATCTGTTCATCTTGTCTTAACATAGCTTTCGTTAGTATTTTCTATCTATACTGGTTAGGATATGTTTGTTATAATAGATTTTCTGATTATAATAGAAAACCAGGAGACAACCTATTGTACTAATAATTATGCAAATATATTCATGGCATTCCTAATATTTAATTTTAATAAAATGTATGTTAACGAAAAAGACACTAAATGATACACCTGTTGTTAAAGGATTCTACTTTTTATTACATTGATGTTTATTCTAATTAAAACATGAAATAATGCAGTGGTTTGGCACCAAATTAGACTTTAGAAACTTAAAATTGAAACAAACAAATCATAGTTTTTATTGTTTTATTTCTGTCGATCACAAATAACAAGTATTCACAGTCGTCCTCCGTTTTAGGTTGCTTGATAGCAAAGGTATAGCAAAAGGAAGATTATAATCCCACTCATGGTATCCTTGCGCACCCAGAAGCTAAATCCCAGAAACTAAAAGATATAGATAGATGTTTGAGGTGTCGTTAGCAACGTATTAGTAAGACTAACTTAGAACCTCCTGAACCAACTTGATTCGTGTAGATTTTCAGTCTTTCCAACTCGTTTCTTTATTAAAAAACAATAGTTCACATTGCTTCCGTTTAGTTTCATCCAGGTGTCTCAAACTTAGCTTAAACATTATTCTACACAATCCAAAACACGATGCGGTAACTTTCCAAAGTAATCCAGTTGAAAACGTTACCAACCTATTTTCTTTAAAATTAATATCTTTTTCGAATTGTTTCCATTACTTTAGACATAGGAGCACCAAACCTGGCATAAGCATTATTTCACACAATGGTAAGATACTATACATGTTCCCATCCCCAATCATCCCGTTCTCATTATTGCCAACTCGTATCAAATTATGTCAGAAACTACAATTGGTAGAGAGGTACTTGAATTGTCATTGAAAGCTTATGGTAAGACTAGCTCATTAATATCTGAACGTTGTCATTTGCTGTGGTAGGTCAGTGTCGATATTAATAAAGTCAATAGTTTAAATTGCTTCCTTCAATTAGGCCTAGCTTGATGCAGAGTTCGTATAAATATTTCTCAAAGTAATAGAAAAATAGTGTGTGCCCGTACCTAGACACTGTAGTTATTGTTGTTGCCAACCTATATTATTAAAATAATGTTTGCGTCAATAAAATGCTGTCAAGGGACCGGAGCCTGCGTGGTTATTTTTAGAATTGCATCTATAAATTATCGATTACTTGATTATATTATGAAAAACTAAAATTGTTTTCGGAAAAATAATTTTAAAAAATCATCGTTTGATAAATTACGGTAATAATATATTCCTCGACACGAATATACAAAAATAAACAACGTTTTATATACAAGTACATTTTCTGCTCATGTTTACCTTATATATATATACACAGGGTGGTACGATTATGGACCGACAAACTTCGGGAGGTGACAGTACGGTGGAAAATAAAGAAGAAGAAAGCCGAGGCAACGGGGGAAAATTCCGAGGCGTTACGGAGCCTGCCGAAAGCTTGCATCTTTCTATTTTCTGCCTTTCATCGGTTGACACCTGATATCTTGTACACACGCGTCTTTGTTTTCTCTCTTCCATGTCATCCTTCTTTGGCTGCTCTATTACATTGCGTTGTTTCTACTAACCAGCCGAAAGTGCCTCTTCATTTATTAATACCCTCCGTCCATCCTTTGCATGGTGTTACGCTTTAATCATACACCTGTTTCTTTCCCAGGCGGGCTTCAATGCAAGACTGCTGTGACATCACGGACGCCTGATAACACTGACCACTCGACCAACGAGGGTGTCTTTTTTACTACATTGCAGCTGTCGAGATGCGTACTCATCACCATCCGACTGGATACTCCTAGTCTCTCTCATTGTTAATAAATAAGCCAAACGCTCGTTGACTGTCTTTAATTATCACCCCTGCCTGATATGCAACCACGCATTATTTTATAAAAATGGTCATAACATTAATTCTCGTTGAGATATCGATGTGCCGCATATGTATTATTGTTACATGTTGGGAACTCATCCCATTTGTGGTTCTCTCGACCCATTTTTACTTGGAAGACTTTCTGGGAATCCATTACTTCCCCTTGCGGCCTGCTTGTAGCATTTTATAATATGCATTTTTGGATAGCCCGGGTGTGACTTGCTCTAATTCACTCTCGACCGCCTACTCCCCGGTTTTTTGTCTTCGAATAATCCACTCTGAAGTTCATTTTCCCACGCTTTCGGCAGGCTGTAGCTCCGTAACACCTCGGAATCCCCCCCACCGTTGCCTCAGCTTTTTTCTTTATTTTTCACTGTACTATCACCACCCGAAGTTTGTCGGTCCGTAACCTTACCACCCTACATGCATATATATATATATATATATATATATATATATATATATATATATATA
>JAGDQP010000736.1:0-19172 GCA_022664845.1 Lepisma saccharinum
ATAGCCAGACTTGCAATTGTTGATGACACTAAGAAGCACTGCAACCCGTTTGTGCGTTTTTCAATGATATTACTAAATTTTACAACAGCACTCGCCAGAATATCAATGTCGTTTCTACAGTAGTCAACCAGTTCTTTTTGCATATTAAATTTGTAATTTGGATCTTGACTACATGTATTGTGCCATTCGAATAATGCCTTTGCATCCTCAACACTTCGATTTTCAGGTTCAAACCAATCAAGATCAGGTATAGGACCCTCATAATCTTGATTATCGTCCGTATTAAATAAATACGGGAATTCACCCTTCTTTAGGTTATTTTCTAACCCTAAAGTTTTGGGTAAATTACTTAGTTTGACCGACATGTACAAGTACGTATCGCGGAAGACAATTCGTTTTCCAAGGTCCATTTGGATAATTTTTTGTCCCTGCATGATGAGATGCAGGTCTTTATCGTATCCTTGGTCGTCAATGATGGTTTTTGCTGCCAAAATCATATCGAATTTCGATCCGTTATGGGATAAGCAAATAATTTTTTCAAACGAACGGCGATCTATTAGTACGTGCTTTATAAACTTTGCCATTGTTGCAAACACGAAATCTTGACTACCCCCATTGTTTTTATCTCCACAAGTCTTACATGCGGCTCTTGCATTTTTTCGTTCCAGCAATCCTGACAACGATGACCAGAAGATACCAAGTTTACTTCATGTTCTCGCTCACCCTTCGTGTTAGGACCAAGTAATTTTGTTTCGCAGTCAAATACTATCATTAAATATTTAGTAAAGTGTTGAGGTTCTAGTTTTTGTTCAAAACACTTATGCTCAGGCAATACATGTTTGTTACACAAGTGGCAAAATCGTTCGCCGCACATATGATTTTCTTTTCGTCGACGCATATCCGTAAGGACTTGGCACGTGGGACATTCAACCAGATTTTTACATAATACCTTGCCCCGGTTTAGTATTGTTTTATGGTTAATAAAACAAGTTATTGAATTGAACACTCGATGGCAATTAGCACATGGAACTCGTTGTTTTTCTTCTTCAATCCCATGGTATACTTCACACCATGCACATTTATATTGGCATTTATGGTACACAGGGTCATCATACCCCTCCAGGCAATATTTACAGTAGGCCCTTACTTCCAAGTACGATGTTATAAAGGAAATCGTACTGTAATGCCCGTCCTGATATTGAATAAAAAGCCGTTTTGGAGCAGGTGCACCTGCAAATATACGCTCTGTATGTCTTGTTTTTGGGTTTCTTTGATACACTACAATCTGATAGTTCGGGAGTAAATGTTGCTGAAACATGTTTACCTCCCTTATGGTACAACCATTAATACGTTCAACATCAACCCCAGCCGCGCGACTCTTCTTTTTAGCTTTTTTAATCCACGAAAATGGATATTTTTCAGTATTCTGTAGATCTCGCACTAGCCATCGTTTCTTATCTGCCTTGACTTTGGCCAAAACCAGACTTTGAGGCAGGCAGTAAATATCCGTTGAAGGTTCAATGGTATGTGCCTGGAGGAAGAGTCCTTTATCCATAAACTTATCAATACGTTGGGACTGCGGTCCTCTCCCTAATCGAGGATCCACCCAATGTAACTTTATTCGAATTTCGCCAAAAAGAAAAGCTTCAATTGAATTTAGCACATTTTCTAATGTTTGTAAAATTACATCGGGTGTCAGTTCATCTCTCAGGCGCCAAGCCACGTACAGGGGCCTATTCACAGTACTTGTACTGCTTTCAATGGTGAGGCCCGCGTACGCCTCTTGAGGATTTTCTGGGAGAATATTATTTAAGGTAAAGGAAAACAGTCCCGTCACGTAAGCCCTTTGCATCAACAACATCTACTCCGTCACGGTTTGATAGAACGAACTCTCTTCCCTCCATTCCAAAGTGGCGATAGCGACGTCGACGACTTAACAAAATTTCAAAGTTATCCGTACTGATTTCCGCTACCAAACATATCATCTGATGGTGCCCAGTCATGCCACAGCGGAGGTACCACACCATTCATTTTTAAAAGTTTGTTCAGTGTAACTTCTTCCACATTTAAGGGGGTAATGGGGCGACGTTGAATCCCACTACCTCCACTTCCATTGTCTCGCGACGATCCCGCTTGCGCAATAAAGTTATTTCGGAGATCGTATTCTTCAGCAACAGATAATTGTCTCGCGTTCGAAAACGTCTCCGGAATAGCATTACCACTCATTTCATTTTCCTGATCCTGAACGAGAATTGGTTAAGGAGGAGGGGGTACCATCACCGTACAAGTACGTCTTGCATCTACCTCGTCCAAAAGGTCAAGTGCAAGCTTCAGTGCACACTGATCCTCCGTTTCCCTTGTTGGCGTATTAGTCAAGTGCTCATGTGCAGATGGCAATTGATGGTACCTCAAATATTTCCTCCCCATCCGTGTCCTCCATTGGTAGTGGTGGTAAAGTATTTACATTTATATTAAATAGTGGAGTGATGTTTTGATTACCATCCACAATGGCCATGGATCTTTCCACATGATTCTCTCGTTCTTGATATTGGCAATAATTCCTTACAGGTATCCCATTACAAGGAATAATGCCAGTATCAATTCGCTGAGGAGCACGTGCAAGAACCGGAAAAGTTTCTAGTTCCCTTATAAATGTACTTGCCTCCTCCCACCCAAGCAATTTTACTAGTATCACATCATTAATTCGATCGACATCAAATTTTCCCTCATTTGCTAATTCGTTAAAGCGAATATGCATGGTTTCCATGATTCCTTCGAACCCTGCATAGTCGCTTTCATACAATGCCAGCAAAACCCCCACGGACTGGCACACTCTTATACAATCAATAATTTTGTCCCAGTAAGTGTAAATCAAATGGGAAATAAAATCTCTACTTACGACATCAAACGTCGGCCGGAATCCTCTAGCCATGGACTCGCAAAGGTCCCTCCAGGCCAAAACCATTCGGTCACCACTGTCAATAAGTCCTTCCAAAAAGCCAATAAACTGGTATCAATGGGATTCATATTTCTGAAATAAACGGGGAGACAATATGTCAATACGTGTGTTCACAGCAACGATCTTACATCAACTAAATGCAAACACTATGTGCACACGTATAAATAAAAACTATTACATTCGGAAGATTGTACTTTACGTGTTATATATATATTTTTTTTAACAAATGAATAGGTCTAAGTGTTTTACAAAGTTTGTTTCGCACTTAATGTATTGTTTTGTTTTCTAAGGTAGTTCAATGTGTTTTCATTTCTATTATTTCAAAACGTTATTACAGCCATCGCATAATAGTTTGATTGTTTGTAGAATTCCCAAGGTAAATGATACAAATTTACGCAACGTTGTTACAAACTAAACTTGTACTTTTGTAACAAACGTAACGTTCCGATATTTTTTATTTACGAAACGTTGTTACAAACTAAACTTGTACTTTTGTAACAAACGTAACGTACAGTACAACTTTTTAAAAATATAATCTAATGTTCACTTACCCTGCTTTTTAACTTTTAGATCCACAGACAATCAATCACCTTCTAAGGGAATTCGTTTGAATCTATAACGACAAGAAACAAACATATTTTGAGTCACATGTCAGTCAACGTACAACTACGATATGACTTTGTAACTTGCACCTATTTTAAAATATGTTCACTATTACGATTAGTAGCAAGTATTGCACATGCGTTTTCACTTTATGGTCATTATGTCGTTGCATTTTTTTAATACTATGTACTACATTCATTAGTATTAAGCTTTCATTTTAAGCACGTTTATTCGTATGTAGTTTTCATTTTAGTAAGTACTTTTATGTTAGTACCAACTACTTTACATAACATTGCACATGCAATTTGGTTTTACGTAATTACTTTCTCAAAAGTACGATCATTAGTAACAACTACTTTACATAACGTACAACATGCGTTTTCATTGTAAGTATCTACTTTATAACGTTTTTTATTACTACTTTGATTTTACTAATCACATAACACAACCACATTCTCTTTCAGTGTTACTTTTGGATGCATCATATAAAAGTATTCAAACTTACATGACTTGTATCAATCCAAGCGGTAGAACTATTCAAAATATGTAATCAGCAATCTGCAACAAAGAAAACAGCTACTTAGTATCGTAGAACCGTAACTGTATGTCTACACAAGTCAGCGTTCAAACATAGAATGGCCCTCCAAACCACTCGCGCTAACTATACACTGCGCAGTTCAAAGCGTCTTCCTCCCCTATCATGCATATTTAATAACCGGTTTCGACCAGGCTGTAGTGGTATTCGATAAGTGGGTGTTATAGTGCTTCAGAGCGACGTTGGTAAGTCTTATTTTTTCTTTCACAAACAATGTGCTTTTGATGTACTACAAAAGTAGTTGAGTTGGGATACCTCACATTTTAGTGTTAGATTGTTGTTTTATACATTATTTCTTTTTGATACTCATTGGGTCCCTTGAATCCGATTACTATATGTTGTTGCATTTGCGTTTGTTTACTTGTACCTTGTATTTTCCTTATTTTTTTTTCAATCCCGGGACTAATGGGTAATGGTATACTATTGTCTCATTTTGTTTCATTGTCAACCATTTAACATTACTTAAAAAATGTTCAATCTTTGTAAATTTACGCTCTTGGACGCCATTTTAGGGGTGAGGGAGGTGAGGTGGAGTCCTCAAATGGTGATTTTTTATCTTTGCTATCATTGAAGCTTCATTTCACACTATTAAAACAAAAGTCAAATCTTAGTTGATTTAGGCCTTTGGACACCATTTTAGGGGTGGGGGAGGCAAGATGGAGTCCTCAAATGGTGATTTTTGATCTTTGCTATCATTGAAGCTTCATTTCGCACTATTAAAACAAAAGTCAAATCTTAGTTGATTTAGGCCATTGGACGCCATTTTGGGGGTGGGGGAGGCAAGATGGAGTCATCAAATGGTGTTTTTTCATGTTTACTAGAAAATACTAACATTTTTACATCATTAAAACAAAAGTCAAATCTTAGTCGATTTTCGCTTTGGACGCCATTTTGGGGGTGGGGGAGGTGAGGTGGAGTCCTCAAATGGTGTTTATTGATCTTTGCTGTCATTGAAGGGCCTACTTGGGACCATAAGTGTTCATCAACAGTGCTGTCTTATTACAATTTGCGACCATATTTTGCTCCCAAGATTCATTTTTTCATGTTTCAAGGAACTTGAGAGTATTTCCCAGCATTACTGCATTATTACTCTGTTGTACCATTTGTGAGTATTTTTTAGTCCCAACGATTCAAAGGATCCATTTTATGTTTCCCAACAGTACTATATGTTCTACAATTTGAGGCCATGTTTGGTCCCAAGATCCATTTTTCATGTTTCAAGGGACCTCAGAGTATTTCCCAGCATTACTGCCTTATTACTCTATTGTACAATTTGTAAGCATTTTTTACTTCTAACAATTCAAACTATCATTTTTTTCATATTTTCAGGTCCCGTTGCACGCACTTGGGACATCAAAGTGTTCCCCAACAGTACTGACTTGTTACTCTGTTACAGTTTTCTTGTGAATATTTTAAAACATTGGGCCCTGTGGGTCACGTTGCGATCATACTGTTTAATGCTTTTAACATCACAATATTAAGTATATATACGGCCTACGGCGGGCTTGCAGTCCGGCCAGCAAAGGTCTGGTACAACATTCGCTTATTATTTTTAATTTGAGACATGTGTGTTCATCTAGTTTATATTTCCTCTTGTTTTCACCCTGTCACATAGTACCTAGGGACCCCTACACGTTTCGGTCGCATACAGTTTTCCCAACCAAAGTGGAGCACTAAGTCATGGGTTAAAAGGTCCCCGGATCAAGTCTCGGCAGGGGCATAGGGACCCCTTCACGTTTAGGTCGCATAATGTTGTCCCAACCAGAGTCGAGCACTAAGTCATTGGTTAAACTGTTCCCGCATCAAGTCTCGGCAAATGCCAAATAAGTTATATTATGCCGTACTTTTAACACAAGCGCCCCCGGTAAACCATTTTTCAACCAAAACTTTTTTATTACACTAATCGAAAAGGCCATTCTGCAGTTTCTCCCCCCGACTTAATGTAATTTCACAATTATTTATCAACATGCACACTGTATCATTCGCAGTTAACATAACATTTGGGCGGTTGTGCATTCAGTACCAACAGCCTACCATTCTGACTGAGGTTTTCCCTCACTCATTGCATTTGCGCGGTCGTGGGTTGAATACCATATCCTGAGGTTTTCCCTCAGTTACTACATTCGGGAGGTCGTGGGTTCAACCCCAACAGAAGGTCATCCTGACAGGTTTTTTCCTCAGTCACTGCATTCGGGAGGTGGTGGGTTCAACCGCAACAGCCGGTTATTTTGACAGGGTTTTTCCTCAGTCACATCAAGCAAATACTGGAATGGCACTTTCAACTTAGGCCTTGGCGGATACCTTCCCTATCCCTACCTGAGCCTTACAAGGCCATACATAAAAACATTTTGGTTCAAAATCCACTTTCTGATGATGTCGGTTGCGTCCCTTTTTTTTAAAAAAAAATACTCGCAACACGACGTCTCGCCAAGTTCCTTGTTCCATATTTACATGGAACTGGCTTTCTTATTTTTTTGTTCTATGCACTTCTTATTTCTATAGGACATTTATTTATTTTATTTTTTTAAAATCAATACTATATTTTTTAAACATACTAGAACATCTCTCTACATACCTCAGGATTCAGCCAACTCTGGACGATATGTTTAGTACGTCTGACTGCATCAAATGTTACCAACAGAATGGGCTTTCTTTATCTCGCAGCATCATAGCTTCTTTCTTCGAGTCTGTCGTGTTAAGCAGTTTCATTTGTATGCTGAACCTATTCAAATTTTTTTTCCATAATCAGTTCGTTTATAAGCAGTTACCATCCACCCAAGAACTACTTCAACATCAGATAAAAAAAAGTTCCAATCTTGTTTGGGTGCGTGTCAAGATATATATACATACATGCATACATATATATATATATACTCTGTCAAAAGTCTTATTACCACGCCGTTGGGGTCCCCCTCATGAATTATTAAAATACTCACGTATACCTTGTACTTACTACTTAGCCCTCTAGTGGGACCTACACATGACGATGGGTAGCAACGGGAAACATCATAGCGTCTTCAAATATACATATGCTCGTATATAAGGAATGAAAAAGTACACATGTGGGGAATATGTTAACACTAAATTGGTTTAAACATTGCTTGGCTTTTATTTTCTGATCTTATGCATTATTATTATTGTATAAAAATGTAGAAAAACATTAGTGTTAAAATAATGTAACTCTAGTTCTAATTGCCGGCCGGATGGCCGAGCGGTCTGCGACGGTAGGCCATCGGCTCAAAGGTCCCGGATTCGAGTTCCGTCAGGGACATGTGTGTGGATTTTAACAATTAAAGGCAAATCGTGACGGGCCGAAGTCCAAAGTTACTAGACTGGAACACATAAAAATCAAGTTTACCAAGTTTTTTCTAGTTCTAATTGTTAAAAAAAATGTGCAATGTTTATCTGGAGTTGCATTAGAGTTGAAACTTACTACAATTTAAGAATTATGGACTTCGCTATGTAAATAAAGAGACCAAAACAAACAAAAAAGGGAATTTTCTGGTTTTAGAACATCCCGTTCTTTCGAAAAATCATTACGCCAAATTATAATCCCGGAAACTGAGGATTTTATTTCTTGCAGAATACTAGCCATGTGGTAAATTTTCCAGTTCCAGTAAAAATCTTTAATAGATAATTAGCACAAGGGAAATTCTTACTTATTACGTAACTGGCATGATTTTTCAATTTCGAAGTTTTTTTTTTGTTCGCTTTACTACACGGCTTGTCATTCTAGTAGCACAATGAATGAGCCCTGCTTTCTATAAATACTTGTTTTTAATTGAGGGGTGATTGGTTCAGTCTGGGGCCTAATCCCTTTTCCCCGAGCACATCCTCTCAAAGAAACACTGCCAGCATCTCTCTAAAACTGTTGAATCGAAAAGGTTTAGAGAAAGTGCACAACTATAAAAAGGCACGCTTTTTTTAGACAACGACTCTTTATTGTTTGCGACTAGAGATTAAATGTGTTTAAGAAGTGGAACGGTCAAGTGCAAGCAGTCGGATATATGGGAATGCCATATACACTCATAATCACTAAGGCAGTTTTTTCTACTGTCTGAAAGAAAAAGGTTTCCCCTACTTTCTGCTATCAAACCTTCATTATTTTGTTCATTGGTCAGACGAAATGTCTAAGAAACTTCTTTGTTTCTTATTTGGGTAGAATTGGTGGTTGAATTTTACTAGTATTCATATTGTATGATTTTTTTTTTTTTAGGTTTACTGTAAATCTTCTAACTAGTGCACAGGGCGGGAACATTGCTCTTCATATTAATCCTCGTTTCAGCGAGGGATGTGTTGTGAGAAATTCCAATTATAACGGCTGGGGCCATGAAGAAAGAGCTGGAGGACTGCCTGTTGGACGAGGACAACATTTCGAACTTACTGTGATCGCTAAATCAAGTAGTTATGAGGTAATCTATTCAAATACAAGGGGAATAGGAAAAGTTTGCAATACGGCTTTATTTATTTATTAAAGATTTTCAAAATAATTTCCATCACAAGAATTACATTTCTCCATCCTCCGAAACCAATCCTTAAACCACATTTGCCACGTTTCACTAGGGAGTAAGGCAGACTCTTGTCCCAAGCCCTCAAAAGGTCCTCATCACTGGAAAACCGCCTCCCTTTGAGCTTCATTTTCACATGTGGGAACAGTGCAACGTTACAGGGAGCAAAGTCTAGACTGTAAGGAGGGTGATCAAGCAGTTTCCGTCCTGTTGTGGTCAAATAGTCGACGCAAGCTTTCGCACGGTGAGCTGGTGCATTGTCATGATGAACAAACCAGGTGTTCACTCTGGAATTTGGTCTTAGGTTCTTCAGAAATTCAATGACTTTAGGCATGCACTTTTCAGTGTACCACTTAGCTGTGACTGTCTTCTGTGTGTCCAACACAACACGATCCACAATTCCACTTGACTTGAAAAATACAGCTATTATTTTCTTTACTGATCGGGATTTTCTGAGAGTTACGGGTGTATCCTCATCATTAAAGACCCAAACTTTGTTTTGAGACTTGGTCGGCACATCATAATAGTATAGCCAAGTCTCGTCACCTGTCACGATGCTGTTCACATACCAAGATTGCCCCTTATCAAACATTTTTAGCATCTCTCGGCACCATTTCACACGTCGTGTCATTTGGTCTTCAGTCAGACTATTAGGCACCCAAAGACAACAAAGTTTCCTCACGTGCAAATGATCGTTCAGAATCGAACGAATTGCTGGTGCATTTAGGCATAAGGTTTCCTCACTCTGGTGGTAAGTCACTCGTCTGTCTTCTTTCAGCATTTTCATCACAGCAGTAACGTTTTCTTCAGTAACGGATGTTCGTGGCCTCCCTGTCCTGTCAGCGTCCTCCAGACTGATATTTTCCCTTTGGGATTCTCTATACCACCTGAATATAGTGGTACGATGTGGACAATCATCACCAAGTGCAAGTCATTTCTTTTAAGCGTTTAAACTGGTCTACGTTTAAACCACACACGAAGTTATACCACAAAACTGTCCGTATCTCATTTCGTGACCACGATGCCATAGCATACACTTTACACTATCACTGCTCATAAACAAGTAAGTCCACAGACTTGGTGCAGCGGATAATGTGCAAATATGAACAGCTTTAAGCATTCAACAACACACAGGTCCTGCGCCACACGATGACGTCATATTGCAAAACTTTCCTAGTCCCCTTTGTATAATTTATAAAGCGACTGTGGCTTAGGAACGTAATCGTAGAGAATATTTCCAAATACCACTAATGAAGTTCGCATTTCCAAATAACACTAACAAATCAACACAAACAGAATTAAGAACTAAGTTCTTGTATAGTGCTTCTCTCATTGATTTGAATATAATTCATTTATGGCCTTAAGACAACTGACAAGGCTATATTTATTAAATTGTCAGCGGAATAAACTATTTATTTGGACGTAAACTGTTAATTATCCTCATCACTGGTGATGTTATGGTGAATAAAACTTAGTATCAATAATACAACGCATTTTCCCAGTCTTCTTTCTCAAATATGTTTCTATTCTATGGTAGTTCTAGTGACTCAAAGAATTTGGGTATAAGTTAAAACTCAGAAGAAAATAAAAGAAGTCCCCGCACCAGCTGCGATTCGCAACCTGTCCGTGGAATACCTTTTCTTTCGACACCAATCAAGTTTTTCAAGCTCAGCTGAAACTAACAGCGATCACGCAGAGAGCTTGGTCGTGTTGTTTAGTAGAAGACCCGATCAGCAATTTTGATGTCGGTGTTAGAATTTTTGCTAGGATGGTGAGCGATACTTTTAAGTTTCCTTCCACTATTACTATGCCATAACTTGGGCGTGGATTTTAAAGAAATACAAATTGCGAAAACAATTACCAAAAATAACATAAAAACTCAAGGAAATGGCCCAAAGAAAACGCTTAAATACGATTGTAAAATCTAAAAATCAAACGCACATTAACAGGTTTATAAATAAGTAATAAAACCACTACCTTAAATTAACCTTTCCTCTACATTGCAATAATTAACAGTGTACATTATTTCCAGATACTAAATACTCGCTACATAATTCTTAGGAAATACAAAATGTACGCTTCTGTTTCTACCTTCTGTACAAGTACACAGCTCCAAGCTGAACTTTGAGGAAAACCGAAAAGTATTTGACTTCCACACTCTCGATTAAAAACATATTAAAGAAAAGATCCTAAAAATGACTGAAATAACTAGAAACAACCTTACGGTTCCAAATAATGACTAGAAAATGCTTTCAAAATATAAACATGACCTAAAAATTGCATTTATTTAAGGCCTTCAGGTAAATTTGACCAGGTCGATTAAACTTTTAAGAAGGCACAAAATGGTCAAGCAATGTAAAATATTTATTTTTGTGATCACAAGTTCGTATCTGGGATTTATAGATTTGCCCTGATCAAAACTCGAAATGTGAACCAACATTAGTGATGCTTTGAATCACTTTAATATGAAACGCGTTTTAGGCGTCAATACTTTAATTTGTAAATTGTTCAGATTCCTGAACTTCAGAGCGTTTTTCACAGTAACGGCGATTTCCATAGAAGTTTCAAAACAATATTTTTAGGAAACAATTGGCTGAAATCAAACTATCAAGATCAAACTGAACATGCGTATGATCTAAATATTTCTTCTTCATTAAAGTTGTTATATTAAGAAATGAAATGAAACATGCCCGCCGGCTAGGAAATACAGCAAAACTCCAAATTTAATTCCTCATCCTTTAATATTCAATGGGTGCAGTGTGTTATTTCCTAACCTATTAATGAGTATCATCCCAAGAAAGTCTACAATTTGCATCTGTGCCGTTAGATCGACGGATTTGCCATGAGGAAGTTGAGACAAGTACTTTTGGGAGACGTTCAAGCACTTCCCTCGGCACGATAGAAGTAATTAGATATGAAAACTTACAAGTTAACACATGGAAACTTCTAAGTTTATTACAACAATCCTTATTATTATGCACTATTTTTTCTAAAATGTCTAAAAACTGAAATAAGAAACTTTTAAATAGCGTTCAGCGTCATGCTATTTCGCAAAATTTATAATGAAGTGTGTGAATTTCCTCCAAAGATTAATACCGTTTTACGAATATGACATACGCATACATTGTAATGCATATCATTGTAGATTGTTTCAAATACACTTCCCACAATGTATATTTTTAAAGGTTTAGCACATTTATACATATAAGCAGTGAAATGAGGTAAACAGTGTGTAGATACAGCCTTGACTTATTATTTCTTAATAAATGCTTAGACCTCACACAATGCCCCCCCCCCCCCACACACACACAGATTAAAAAAAAATAATATGGTTAGAGTAACCATAAAATCCAATTTGTTATAGTTGAAACTGGGACAGCAATACTATGGGTTCCAAATACAATATAAGTCTCGTTAATCGTACATTGACATTACGACAATACACGTGGTTAGGTGTATAGTTATAATTGCAATAATGTGAACAATATTTTATGCTAAAATTCATGTTTCAAGTTAAAATAGCAAGATGTATTTTGTTACGATTATAGCTAATTATACAACAATGCATAGTTGAATTATCAATGCAGAAATGATGTCTGACCATACTATATAAAAAAGATCATATTTACAACAACTATGTATCTTGTTAGAAATGTATCTAATGTACCATATAGTATTGTTGTCGTAGCTATACATATAGTTATAACAACAATGTCGTATTGTCGTTATTACTATGTGCATAGTTACCACAACTATTTAGTAATTCATGTTAGTTACCTTTATTTACTATTCCCTTTGAAGTACAGCATCCAAAATTCCCGAAAACCCTTTAATACCGCTGAAAATCAAAGTACACATAAAGTGCATAATATGTCTGGAAAAAAGTTCACCATATGTTCCAGTATTGCCACGCTTTAGTGCATAATATATGAACTATCGTGAAATTGATATGAACTATAGCACATTTTTAGTGCACAACATGTGAACTTTTGGCATGCTGATTCCCAATTTATGCACACTTAATAGTGGGAAATAGTTCACTTAATATTGGGAAATGTACTAAAAGTTATCCGAAAACATATTCCAGACAATGTGAACTTTGGTAAATATGAACTTAAAGTGTGCAAAATGTGCACTAAGCCAATAAAAAGAGCACACAAAAGCTCACAATTTTCAGTAGGTTCACATAAAGTTTACACGCATTCCTATAAAGTTCATTATTGGTGAAGTTTTTATGTGTTTTTTGTGTCAGGTGATTTTTAGTGACCATGTTAACTTTGCCCACCTATATCTCTTGTAGCTGCCAAACAGTCTGAGCTATTAAAAAAGGTTTCCTTCCTCTAAAAGTTGTTGAAAATTTTAGAACTTCTTTCAACGGGAGCAAAATCGACATTTGTTGCCACTTCAAATTTTGAAGTTGCCTCCACACCTTGGAGGTATTCCAGAAACGATCCTACTTTCAGAACCATCACCATCTAATTCCGCACATGCACTTTGGTTTGGACATTTTTTTTTCAAAGATATCTCTGCAATAGGAGCTGTATTATGACCCTGTGACGCTTTAATATTAATGACCGATTACACGCGTCACGAACTGACTTTCGGAATACACTTCTCGACTGTAATTGCCTTATAACATCTCTGAAAATTAAAAAAAAAAGACAAAAAAAGCTACTTGAGCACATCGTTTGATAGATAGGTGAAAGAGCAGATAAACAACAAAAATACTATATCTTATTTAATTTTAAAGTTGTCGTCACGAACTGACATTTATGCAACCAGCATTTACACTTTGACATACATTTCCCCCAAACTCTCTAAAAGTATGGAACCCACCCACAAAAAAAAAAAAATAAAAAAAAAAAAAAAAATACTGCATAAAAACAGTTAAGTTTATTTTTATCTTTGAAAATTCCAGCATATATAAATATAATAAGCGTATAGGACGAAGAGCAGAACGTCTCGAACTGACATGTGTGAATTATTAAGTGATTTATCTTGTAAATATAGCTTTCTTTTTGTACATTTTGATAGAAATAAACTAATGACCTGAATTACAAATTTTAGATAAGATACTACTATAAAATTCAATGAGTGTTGTAAATTCTTGAGTTCCAAAAGTTTAAAATTTTAAATGCATTAGGGCGATTTCCCTAATATATACGAGCTCAGTAGTAAAAGTTCAAACGTATTGTGTAATTTTGCAGATTATAAAGCAATTGGTTCTTGAAAGGTATCCAAGTAGGGGGAGCGAAAGTGAACGTGTCCCGGGCAACGGGGGGGACTGAAAATAAGGAGGGGAGTGGTACATTTTGGCTCATTCGAAGGGACGTCAAAATAGGAGTCCGCTTTCCTTGAAAAAATACAAACTGCGGCCATGGGTATACGATATGTGTTCAGTAAAAATACTTTAAAAAGTCGTTAGTACGAATGCATAGTGAGTTTCCGTTGTTTGATTATCTAGAAAGTAAAAAAAAACTATGATTTTTACCATTTTCATTATGAGATACACAACTAAAAATGAAGGAATTCATTTTTCCAGATTCACTTCAATGGAAAATTTTTCACGGAATATAAGGCCAGGCTTCCGATGAACGTGGTGTCACATCTCCAAATACATAAAGATGTTTGCATTTCACTCATTCAGTTTCAGGGCTAGTAACATGCTATCGGCTCCAAGTTTTGGTAAGTAAAAAAAAATATTTTATACAAAATATTATAATAATTATATAACTAAATATAATATATTTATCTGTTTGTCGGCAAATTCTCATATCATTTTGTTGAGCGAGTTCACAAAATTGACTGTAGGTGACACTGCGGTTTTTTAGCAACCTGCTGTCTGGTGAGCATAAGCGAAACTTATTGAACATTGGCTTCATCATTTTATATATCTATATGTAGTACAGCTTTCATATTTTCATAGAATAATACGATAAATTCGTAAATTTTGTATATTTGGGCCAGTTTTACTAACTAATGACTTCGATCCATCTCAAGTCAATTAGCTGTTAAGTCTGTAAAATTCAGAAACATCCAAGCTCCAGCAAGGATTCAAACGTTGGACTTTTGAGTCGCTGGCTTAGCGCCCCAACCCACAGAACTACCAGATAGGCAACACAATGATAACAGAAAAACTATTTTTAAATTATAACGGGGCAGTGCTGTTTGAAGAAAAACGGCAGGGCCTCGGTGGTTTAGGTGGTATAGCGCTCACGTTTGGTGCTACGGGTCATCGGTTTAATCCTTGCTCATGCCATGTAGGCTTTGTGGTGGGCAAACGCTGTGTGCGTAGGTTTTCTCAGGGTTCTCCCGTTTCCTCCCACTATCTCCATTCCACCAATTCATTCCATCATAATCCATCCGGCCTGAGTCAAAGTTGACTAAAGATCTTAAAATAAATTCAGAAAAAGGAAAACCGAAGAACAAATTAATTAATCGAGAAAAATGCATTTTTGTTTTTAATAAAATGGTTTAAATTTAAATGAAAAGAATAATAATTATAGTTGTTTTCATTAGTAGTGGTAGCAGTATGTTGTTGCTCGAGTAGAATTAATTGTTGTTGCTGTAGTATTAATAAGAAGAGGAGGAGGAAAACACATAATTACTACTTAAGGTCTTAAATAACATAAAATTTAAGTAATTAAGATCACACTATGAAGGAAATTCTAGTCTGTTATAATAAGAAAGATCTCGTTGGCATGAGCCTTTAATAGTGAGGTAAATCTTGCTCATATCAATGAAATGTAAATGAAATATCAACGAATTGTAATTGTTTTATATTTCCACTGTAATGAGCGATACTTTCAGAAATTACTTTTGTTCAGTTGAGATGTTATAGAATCAAAGTGAGCCACACGCTATTAAATAAATGCAGGAGGAACGTAAGATCAAGAGTAGTATAAGAATCTAAAGTAAGCAAAACAAATAAGATTTCTCTGTTTTTATACTTTACTGGGGTTGCAGCAGGTTCATTGTAACAGTATAAATAAAGTTCAGTGCAATTAGGTATATTTAGCATATAAAATACAATGCCACTTGGGAGGAATTTGCCATCTTTCTCTGATCATATCTTGAAAATTTCCACCTCCTCCCACTCCGGGAGTTTCCGCCATCTTTAAAAATAGACGCCATTTTATATTTCCGTGAAATATTCTAGTTAGCAGGTTTATGGTCTTTAAATTGTTAACTTGCCATTACACTTTTGGTGTTTTTTCTAGCTAGTTAGAAGTTTTACACTGTAGTACATAGTTGAAATTTTTCACATATATTGCCACAAAAAATTATTGCTACACTACGAAATATTGTTCTCCTTGGTACAATATTGTTTGAGGTAAATACGGTGATATCAAATATTGCGAAAATCAGTTTTGAGTACCAATTTTCAAGTTTTGTCTTTATCGATTAGTGACCTTTAGAATATTGTGTATCTACAGTTGGGTTCCTATTCACTGTTGTTTTAGAGTGCCTTGTCCTATAGCAAATACTAGTCCTTCTCTACGTTCCTGCAATAAAAAATGATTTATATCTATTGACCAAATTATGGTTTCCATTTACCGTAAAATTTGAACGAATTAAATTGTCACACTTTTGAAAATTACAAAAAATAGAAAATTATGTAAAGTAGTACCAATATAATAACAACAAAACATCCTACTCCTTGTAATTCGTGTATTACAAGTTAGTGAGGAATGAAAAACAATTGTACTGTTGAAACGCGCCAAGGTAACTTTACAAACCCTGCATGAAGAGCATTTATCAATTGCTCAAGTTATACGCGATAAAATAAAACTCTTATGGTGTATGCTTGAATATATGAATTTTTAAATTTATTTAAAGGCCTTTAGGCAATTTTGACTCAGGCCGAATGTATGATGATGAGATGAACTGGTAGAATAGAAAGTTGGAGGAAAAAGCAGAACTCCGACAAAACCCACGCACACGATATTTATCCACCACAAAGCTCGCTAGCATATATGAATTGAACCTATTAGCCGTGTTTGACATTAAATGCATGAAAGGTTAGACCCAGTGATTTCGGCAGACCCCCCTGTGGGGGTGCCACCCCTTAATTCTCAACAACATCCCTTAACTTTAAAATTTTGCGGTCAAACATCGATAGAAACCGTGGAAAACTCCCGCAAATTTGTGATTTGGATCAGTATGTACGTACCAATATGCAGAACGGGATTAAAACGGCATTATCAAATCCTGAACAATGTATGTGTATTTTTTTATTATTTATATATATAAAAGAAAGGTCGTGAAGTCTATGTATCTAAGTAAATAAAAAAATACGAAACAAAGTGAAAGATAAATCGAAACAATGAACACTTACCAATCTTCGATGTTCTCTTGTTTTATTTTTTATTTCTTCTATGAATCTTTCAGTATGTAGATAATCCATTTATCTTTATAATTAGCCACTGATCTCACTTGAATGAACTTTTGCGCAACGGAATTCCAACCATCGCTTGGCAACACTGATCTACAAACAGCCGAAGCAAGCGGCAAATGTCGTCGTGCATACATCGACTAATAAGACTCCATGTACTTAGAGCAAGTTGAACGATATTTGCCGCCGGGCGTTATCTAGGACACGACGACATGTTTTACAGGTCGTGACGATACAACGACATGTTTTACAGATCGTGACGACACAACGACAAATGTCGCGTGCATAAAAGCACCAAATATTTCCCGTTGACTTAGAGATCGCGACAAGTGTCGTCGGCGACACGACGACTAATGGAGCGTGCATAAAAAGGCCCTTAGTAGCGATGAAATTTGGTGTTAAAACTTACAGTGCTCGAAAAGGTGATTCAAATATTAGTGATTTTTCTGCTACACCTAAAGTCGATTTTAACTTGAATTTCTGCCACCATTGAAGTCAGTAGAATTTGGTTGTATTCGTAAGAAAATGCATTTTAAACTCACAATATGATTGTAGTAACCCAAGACACATAAGCATAGTTTAATTTTTTTCCCAGAACAATTCACTATGATTTGTAAATTCTCATTCCTAAGGACTATTCACGAAGCGATGCATATAGGTTTCATAAATCTTTAGGAATATCACACCTTCTTGAGAAGAGTGATAGAATTTGAACAATTATAGTTTTACAAAGGGAGAAGAGAAGTGACGTTTTACTTGAGATGCTATATTTAAAATCCATCAAATGGAAATGTGACACTTCTGATATCTTGCGGACTACGATGTAGATAAACTTGTGACATTTTTGTCAAATGAAAATTGTTCTCTAATGCTTTTTAGCTAACACAAACACAACAAAAGTGTATAGTTTTTCAGTTGTGTCATTTTTTTCTCGAGAAAGTGCGATATATTCTAAGGAAGAAATAACATTGAGGCTTCTTGAAAAGGACGATATTTGTATTTGAACTTATGTTATTTAGCGGCAGAACTTCTGCTCATTGCCAAGTGTACTTTACCAAAACTATACTTTAAAAACCTAAGAAAATATCCATTTTTTTCTTTACAGAGTTAATCATCTCGACTGTTCGCATGTTCAACCCAGAACCTTCAGTTATACGTAATATGGTGAATGGATATTTTTGTCCCAATCCATGGTATGAACAACTAATTTTGTTTAATGTATCATTTAATCCTACATAAATAAATTTCCTTCACCATTGAATTTTGTATTATTTTTGGGTCTAATTGTAATTTACTTTTAAGTAAGTGGACTACTATTAATATCATAAATTGAAAGTGTTGTTGGAATAAGAGTACATTGCACTCTCGAGTCAATACTGAGTTTCTGTAATGAGATGTTAATGAGACCAACTTCCTTTCTGCTAATTATTAAGGCCCAGTTACACAAAACATTTTAATCTTGGGTTAACTTGATCCACAATTAAATTTACAAGTCATAAATAGAATAATTATATGTAGGGAATTCCCATTCTTCTCTTTTTTTCCATGTAGCTCGATGTTCCAAGGGCCATTATCAAGAAGTGCGCGTCGAAAGGAAAAAAAAAAATAGGCGCATTCTGATGCATTTTGACGCCATACAGCATAGGTAAATATGAGCTGCTGAATTGCAGAAGTAACTGAGAAATTAAAGTTTTTTTCTAAAAAAAAAATGAATTTTTATCACCGCTTCGATCACAGAGACGGAATTCGACAACTAAATTTTGCAGATGAATTCCTAACACCGAAACAAGAATAAAAGATAACTTTGTCATTTTTCGAATTGAGCTTTATTTTCGAAATTAAAATAATGCCAAACTCGACACCGGGTTGGCAGCACTGAAAGCCCGATTACATCACATTTTAACTTCTAATATCTAACCAATTGATAGAAATCAACTCCCAAAAACTACATTTTACTTCTATGCATGTTTTTTTTTCTTGGTTTCATTGTGTATTTACCATTGTAAAATGATTTTGAACTCCAAATTGAAAAAGTGGTATCTCGAAAATGAAGTGGAATTAGAAAAATGAAAAAATATATATATATATATATATATATATATATATATATAT
>JAGDQP010000736.1:30192-120672 GCA_022664845.1 Lepisma saccharinum
TAAGGGGCTTCCCCGTATCGGGACGGGCGTAAGCCATAGTGCTGTTATCGCCCATAAAATTCATTTTATCATTTAAGCTCTACCCAGTGGTGTGATCATAAATAATTTAATAAATAAATAGTGAAAAATTGAAAATCCCGTTTTTGGGGAGCGAAAGTGACCCCAAACCCCCCTTCGGATGGTCGAATCTTTCTGGTTCACCAGCTCGATCTGGGGAATGTTACTTTACATGTCTCTACCTAATTTTTATCAAAATCGGACGTTTCGTTCAAGAGTTATTAATTTTGGCTGTGATTTGGGGTCAAATACTCCACTGTGCGGCGGCCCGACTCCAAATGGGCGCGTTAGGCAAAGAATCATGTTGTCAAAGTGGCCTAAAGAACGATGCTAGGAGTGATCTAACTAGCTTAAACTGATCCTTGCAGTACACCAGTACATTTTGTGAAAATGGTTGACAAAAGGGTGAGAAAGTTTTTTTTTTGCCTCCCTTGTATTTGGTTGGGAATGAGGAAAATGCCGACCATATCCTAACAAGATGGGAATATGACGGCAAGAATAGTCGAGAAGAAGGCGGGCCACCAACTATCTGAGACAGTCAGCAGAAAACAATTACAATTAAAATCAGTGATAGTCACGATACATCTACAATAGTCATTAATTTCTTCATTATAGATATTAAGAAAAACAATTGAAAGTCAGTTAGGATCGTCGGGCTTCACTCGGCACTTGTTTTGGACCCGACTCTACACCGACAATTGAAATGTGGGCGGCAGCATTTGCATGGGCCGAATTCTGGCCGAGGGCTGTAATTCTCTAATATTAAAATATGCTTATTACATTAAAACATATTTATCTCTTAATTTCATTCGTCTTTTTACAGAAATCTGTAGGGAAAAACATAAAATAATACAAAGCAAGCAAATACAATGAAATTAACTGCATTTTTCATGTTCTCGTTTCCATGTTTAAAACATTGCATTTTAAACTATATTTCCACGAACATTTAATTTCGTTAATAGGGCGTTAATCTATGACGTAGATTTCGCTTTATGTGTGTTTTCTAAGGCGACATACACTTATTGAGAACTACAAATTTAATAGTGCAGCGATGATCAAGGTGTTAAAGAAGAAAAACTGCACATAAGAAAGAGAAAAGGAAGTATTCTTTATTTTTATTTGTACCGTACCTGATGGTGAACAACGCGTAGCAACTCCATTCCAGACTACCTGTTAATACAGATACCGTAAAAGAGGAGCAATCTCACAACGTGGGTCCATGGATGAGTTGATAAGATGACGAGCTACCAATGAGAAATGCAAAACGTTCCTGTGTTCGAACCACACAAAGTCGCTGGGATTAAGTACTGTTGGAAAATTAACACCGTAAATTATGATGAGAGCAAAATGAAAGTAACTGTGTGTATACCAATAGCTACATTCATGCTTATTTTGACCAACTAAACACGTTTCTTATAGCCTTATGCGGGCTGTCTTAGCTGTGCCGACGGCGGCAAACGCCTGGTGCCCGATTGTGACTGACGGGAAATGGTAGGGCCAACGCCGGCCAAAATAAACGTATCTCTGGAAGGTTTTTTCTGTTTTTGGGGTTGTCGACACGACGATCGGGAACCGAGTGCGGCCTTACCCTGACTTGCGTCGGCCCAGCGGAGGGCCGACACTGTCTTCTCCATTGGAAATTTCTGAGAACCCCCTAATTTCTTTGGGGAATCCCTTGCGCGCCCATTGCAAAATTTTGAAATATGCGTTTTGGGATAGTGCAGAATTAAAGTCTTTCACGGAACCATGCCACATCAGTTCTACTTTCCGTGATGTTAGATATACGTATGAAGTTTTGAAGTTCATTTCCCTACGCTTTTGGGGCCCTGTAGCTTTGAAACTATACACGTTTCGAAAATTTATCTGAGGAACTTTTGTCTTGTTTTGATGTGAGGAATCACTACCAGAAGTTTGTTGGTGCCGGCTGAGTGGCCGATCGGTCTGCGGCGGTAGGCTATCGGTTCGAAGGTCCCAGCTTCGAGTCCCAGCAGGGACATGGGTATGGATTTTAACAGCTAAAGGCGAATCGTGGCGGGCCGAAGTCCAAAGTTACTAGACTGGCCCATATACAAATAAAGTTTACCAAAAGTTTGTTAGTGTAATTTTAAAAGACGTTGTATTTGTTATCTAATTTAATATCGATATCCTCTTTGAACCTTTCCCAAATCCGTGAAAATCCTCAGAAAAATTCGGGATACATGCGTGAAAGATGTCTAATACTGTAATTAGACTTCATTTTCTGAATTTTTGTAAATATTTCCATAGATTCTTCCAAACAAATTACTGCGACTTGCTTTGTCTTCCTTCTGATAATTTTTTTAGCTCTTTCAAACTTTATCTTTGGCATTATTCACAGCCTCAATAGTTGAAGGTGTTCCTTTTGTAAGAATCTGTACAACGCTTAATCATAGCGAAATACTAATTTAATCGAATAAAAATAGCAAATAAATTATACATGAATTAAATTCATTACGTGCCTTCAGTGTGAGCTTGTGAAATTGTTCAATAAAGATATTTGCATAATTATTTCGAACATGAATTAGATTAATTCTTTAAAATCATGATAAACTTGGGTAAACTTGATTTTTATATTGGTCAGTCTAGTAACTTTGGACTTCGGCCCGTTACGATTCGCCTTTAGCTGTTAAAATCCATACCCCTGCCCCTGCCGGGTGTAATGGTCCTTTTGACATTCACTCACTTTTCTGAATGTTTAATGTTTTCAAGTTTTTCGCAGGTTTTTTTTTTTTTTTTCATTATTCATTTAAAATTAAAAGATTAAAGTAACTAGATTTGGGCAAAAGATGTTTGTGCATTATGAGAGATACAAATTGAGTGAGTTATAACATTGATTTCTTTTCGATCGTCTTTTGTTCACTGGTTTTGGTTAAGGAGAGAAGGGGAGTGGTGTGCATCTTTTGTGTGGTTTATGGAAGAAAGCGGAGTAACCTTGCATTGGGTGCTCACTGAGAAGCAAGATTTTTTTATCAGCTCGACGCGCAGGGCTGGGCAGCCATTTTGGCAACTTCCGGAGCACACTTGAAAACACTTCCTGTAGGAATAGCCCACTCTCGCTTATCCTGAACGATAAATAACAGCGAGAAGCGCTCAACCCGGCAGCTACAGTTCGGTCTTATGGTCAAGGCGTTGGAAAGCTAATGTAAGGGTGCAAGGTTCAAACCCTGGCGTCGACTTTTCACATTTTTTTTTAAAGAAAGTTAAAGTTTTTTCGTTTTATATGTAAATACACAAAAATAAATTTAATAAAAGTTGTGATTTACAATTTTAAAAGATGCCACTAAAAGCTAGGATGTATATAAACCCACCAGGGCAGGATGCACACCGAGCGAGGTGTGCAAGGGGGGGAGGGTGCGTCCGAAGGGAGCTGGGTGGCGTTAGCCGCGGGGGGACGCAGCCCCCTGTTAGCGGTGGGCATACGCAAAAGTACTGTTTACTCAAAAGTACTGTTTACTCAAAAGTACTTTTTTTTAGGCAAAAGTTCTGTGCCGTACCGGAAGTGTTTCCAAGTGTGCTCCGGAAGTTGCCAAAATGGCTGCCCAGCCCTGCGCGCCGATCTGAAAAAAAATTCTTGCCACTGAGCAGTTCGGCGAAGGATTGCAGCTAGTGAACATCGGAGATCTGAGACTCTGCGAAAGTGAATAGTGCGGGAGTGTTCCCAGTCGTGTGATACATATACATACACTACACAACCATACATTTTACACATTCTTTTACATTACACACATATACATTACTTCTTTCTTACATTTTCATTCTACACAATTTCTTTCTCCCTCACTTTTCCTTCCGAAGTGAGGCTGCCCCATATCCGTCTCAACTCTACCGGATTTGACGCTTTACCCTGACTAGACCTTTTTAACTTCTTACCCAATCATGACATTTTAACAATTTTTTTTTGTTCGCTTATTCCGGGGAACAAGCTAACTCCGGTTGCGGACAGACTTTATTTAGTACTCTCATTACTTATTCGTATTCTTACTAATTAACATATTATACTTGTATTGACTGGAAACAAAGGTGCATTATTTTACCGGTTCCATTTATCTCCTCGTGTCGAGGAGTCTTGAAGAAGAAGAAGAAGAAGAAGAAGACGAAGAAGAAGAAAAAAAGAAAGCGTAACTTCGTTCCTTTTCGGATAGATTGTGCATTGATCCTGGGAGATATAGAATTCATTTTAATTGTTTCATATTTTCTGTTCTTCGTTTTCATACAGCAGAATAGTAACTCTATCTATTTGAAGTTTAACATTGGATTAAAGGCGCAGAAATAGTTGTTTCGTCAATGATTGTTTTCGCTTCGCAATGTGGCTCTGTAACTGTGGGGTAAGGAGTAACGTCGTTCATGCCTCGTGCCGAGAGTTGCTCGCGGAGGAAATCCACGGTCGAATACGTTAAATGCAGCTAAAACTGAATTATGTTTAAAGCCTAAATCGGTGGTGTTTGTTAGTTCGTTAATGAAACTGCTATCCTTAATTTAGATTGTGATAAATACAGAAAAGTGAGCTACTTGACTAAATCATTTTTTTTTTTTTGAAAATAGTGGTTTAGTAAGTTTAACTTAGTTCTTTAAATTGTATCAATCAGTCCGAAGTAAAGTTTTTAGTAAATCGTGAATTTGGAACACGTTTAAACAGATAACTTCGTAATAAATAATACATATTAATTTTGAGAGAATTGCAGGGAAATAAATTTATTCTGTCTGGGCGTGTTTTTGAAAGTTAATGGACAGGATTAATATTAAAACTGTTAAGTTCATTAATGTTCAATTAATAAACTATTTGTTTATGGATAATATTGCGGCATAAATTGGTTGTGCTTGAGATTAGTTCAATCTAGGAGTTGTTAATTTACAGAGTTTTGAGTATGGTTTTTGATACTTAAGGAGATTTGGTTTTAGTAGAAATCTTAAAACTTCTAAGTTGCTCAAACCCGATAATAATCTTTTTCAAAGCTAAGGTTCGCGTAAAAACGAATTAAACTAACTGATTCAGAGCCTTCTTTACCAATTTTTAAGTAATAATAAATTTTCTTAATTTAATAATAAATCATTATAATCCGTGATTTTTGAATTAAGAAATAAGTGAGAGACAGGAATCCAGTTAAAAGTGAGTTCATTTGAATAATAAAAAAATCATAATTTTTTGGAAAAAAAGTGTTAAGTAGAAAGCGTGTGACATTGTCGATAATTTCATTCCGTTATAAAGCGGTTGTGACCGAGCAGAGTTAATAGCGATTTTAACATCTGGAGCATTAGGATTTAATATTTGAAGGGTTACTGTTTGCTTTTCGTTTTCTTTTTCGTGTTGAGTTTGTTGAAATTTATGGTGGCTTGTTGGACATCCGTTCCCTTGAAAATTTTCTGCTTTGAATCCAAGGCATGAAGTAGAAGAGACTGCGGTGTAAAGATTGTATCCTTTTATTCTCAGCGCTGTCTTTATGGATGTTGGATGGTAAGTGTAGAAATTTTCCTTTTTTTCCGTAGAGTTTTGAATGTGGTGTGTGTGAGTTCTTGAATCGAGCTTCGAATGTTAATTGTTGTTCGTCGTCTTCAGCACGGTTTGAAATGTGATTTCCAAGTCGAATCGAGAATTCCTCTCCGGTCAGGACTTTGCTTTGGAGTATAATTTCCCAGGAATATATTTATATATCTCCTAAATAAATAAAATAATGCCCATAATCTAAAATTTTAATTATCATTGCTGCGATTGTTCGTTCAATAAATGCTATTAGTGATAATAATTTATTGTGAAGAAACTGTAGCTTCATTGCATTTCTCTAATTAAAAAAACTGAGAATTTAATAAATGTTTGCATAGTTTCTTTTTGAAAATAATTATACGTGTAAACAGAAGATTTGTGACATTCGAATTCATTTTCGCTGTTATTTGAAAGTCAATTGGAATCCAATTTAGTTTGGCATTTGTAATTATACTCAATAAATAATTGGGCTTATCCGACTGTGTTGTTTGTTTTTGGTTTTTGTAGAAGTTATTACTCGAATTTTGTCTGTTTTGGATTGTTTATTCTTTTTAAATGCGGACGCTGCTGACGCGGATTAACAAGGGGGCTTCTTCCACTTTATTCCTGGAATTATAATGTTGATTAGGTTTGAAGAACTGAATTATCTTGGATTCCTTTAATAATTAGTGAGGTATGCTTACACGGGACTCGAACCCGGGACCTTCGAGCCGATGGCCTACCGCCGCAGACCGATCGGCTACTCAGTCGTCTTTAAAATCATGAATTTCATTATACTTTTATATCCGTCTTCTCATATTTCAAAATTTTTTAAGCTATAGGTGAAACATTTGCACTCTCCATAATCCCACAAATATGCGCTTTCCGTAAGCGGACATAAAATATAAGTGTTCCAATTAAGCCTAAATAATGCAATATCCGTCGATGAATTGTTTTAAATGCTCCCACATTGAGTGAATGTGTTGCACATTATGCAGAAATCGCAGCAGGTTACTGTTACAGTATGTCTTTAAAAAAATCGCAGCAAACTGCTCTTCCATCATGTTCTTAATAAAATAAGATCTCGTGATTAACACAATAATTTATCAGATTTAATAAAGTGTTTTCGCTGAATCCTGATATTATTCTTCAGAACGTTCCGGCCAACACCACGTTCGGGGAAAATTGTTACTAGTCACGTGAATAAACGGATTTTTAAGAAGATATCACATTTTCATCATTAACAACAAAGATTTTCCATGAAGATGATAGTAAGAGTTTCATCCACTAATAGAGAAAACCATTCAGCTGCATTTCGTCAGATTAAAAATTCATTAATTGAAACTTAATCGCAAATTTCAATAACTGATTTTAATTATTCAACTCTTCTACCCTTCTGACCGAGATAGTCGTGTGGTGTGAGGCATTAGGCTAGTGTCTTCAAGGTTGCGGGTTCGAATTCTACTTTGGGCATGGTTGTTGGTTAAATTTAGCAAGTGTTGCCTTCGTATAATCGTGACGGGCCGAAATCAAAAGTTACTAACATTGCCCATCGAAAATAAAATTTACCAAATATTTATCTTCACCCTAATGATCTGAAAGATCATATTAAATCTTACAACCGAAATTTCCATTGTGTGTAATTTTAATTTATAAATCATATCTAATGTAACGAAGACGTCTGTTATTTCTTCTTTACGTAGAGAATAACTGCTTCAATCACATATTTTAAATGTTTTATATTCAAAATGTTCTCCCTTCTACTCTCGTTGGGACTATCAGTACAGGAGTTACTACATTCTCCATTACTGTCTAGAAATCGTCTTTTTCCCTTTCTTTTCTTTGTCGCCGCTATCGATATTCTTCTCAAAGAATTTTTATTTTGCTGATTGTTCTAAAAGTTACCGCAATGTGAAACTACAATGCAGGATATATATTACGACCCTTGTATATTTATGTATAGTTTTACAATTATATCGGGACGGACGTAAGCTATAGTACAGTTAACACAATTAATTTTATATTTTAACTAACAATTATATTTTCAAAAAATAACTTAATTCTTTTCTTCTGGAAATACTCTCCTTACAAATTCATAAAGGTAGAGTCAGGCTGTATAAATCCCCCATTTCCCTCCTTACCTACGCCACTGGTTCCGTCGTGCAGTGTTTGTGCTTCTGCTCGAGGCGTTTTGTGTGTGAAGTTGGGGTGGAACTAGTTAAATAAGTACTATTGCTTCTTATATTTTTTAGAATTATGTCAGTTAACTACAATAATCCCATTATTCGAAGAAATAGAGTGAGGATAGATCAGTTACCCGAGAAACCGTCTATTGAGTTTGTTCAACAAACGTTTGGCAGCAATAGAATATTTCAACAAACCACATTCTTTCGAGTGAAATTACCATTTACAAAATGTATTTCTTAAATCAGTTAACGGGACATTGGTAGAAAATTATTAAGAGATAGTAAAGGAGTGTTGAAATTTGATATGAACAGTGTAGTAACTTCATTACCAGTAGTTAAGAAACTCCAGAGGTAGCAACGATGAGTGTGGGTATAATCCGTTTGTAGATAGCAGACTTTCAGGTGGGAGAATTTTTTGTCCAACTCGAAACGGTTACTAGATCTGTGAAAATTAACAATCAACAATTGCCATATCCGGTGTATAGTGGACGTAGGTTAGTTTTTTTCTTAAGTAAATAAAACCTCCCACACTACGATTAGTAATTCGCACAGAGTGCAAATCCTTATTCTTGGCCAATAGCAGTGTCTGCAACACTTGAACAAATACCAAGAGTTCCCAGTGAACAGCACAGTGAAGGGTCGCCAATTCGGTGTAATGAACATGAACTTCCTCAGCGGGTGGTGTACCCAGTTTATTAGTAAGTGAAAAATCTTCTGAGTTGCCGCAGCAAGTTATAGGTGACAACTCTGATGTTAATGTGGACACACCTGTAGTTACAGGAGACAGAAGTAAGCGTAGCGATAGCAGAAGAAATTCTCTTGGGTCAGCTGGTGCGTATGCGCCGCTTCAGTCAGTGCAGAATTTGATAGACAAGAACTGTGTGAATAAAGATGGCAACAATACATTAGTTATTGTGGATTGTAATAATATTACAAGTGAGGTATGTCGTGAAGAGAGCTTAAGTGAATGTATGCAAATTCCAGGTGACAAAGTCGAGGAAGATCAACAGTATACTGTTTTATCGGTGTTTATATCCGTAGATACACATACAGTTGAGTGATCCGGACATAAGGGCCAATGCTATTTATCCTTCTTTGATCGCACCTGGTCGTGCTTCATTAGTCAGTGGTGTTTTTCCCCCGGTTCTTCAGAGTGCCAGTGATAATATAGCTGGTGGGCAGCCTAGTAAGCATCTGGAATCTTCAAGTTTGGAAAATATAGAATGTTTGCAATGTAAAGGACATCCAACATCCGATACTACTTTTTGCGATTTCCATCAAACAATAAAATGAAAGCAAGAAGAAGCAGTTGTGTCCAAGGTCTTAAGCGCACGGGAGTGTCCAAAGCGCAATTTGGGCACGATCTACAGCCAGGTATTTCCAGAGCTTCGATCGAAGAAAGTTGAATTAGTTCATGCTATTGTTTACCTTCTTGCGGTACCAACCGAAAGCATATTTTGGTGACTTCTCAGATAAGAAATAGCCATCCTCCTTTAGCATATGAGGCCCGGAACTCAGCAACCTGTTAGTTTTTTTCCTATAATCATATATAAGCAGAATGGCCTCATTCATTCTAGTGCAAGTACTTTTGCTTTTTGTCTGCATGCAGACGTTTAAAATGAGTACTTTCAATAATGCTGGAGCCTCCAATTTTTCCACTATGGCCAGTTTTCGGCGTTTCAAGAGAAGTTTATCAAGAAAGTGTGGATCTTGTTACTTTACAAGAAATTTCGAGTCATGATATTCAATTTACAAACTACCAGGTCATACACATTAATAGTGAACCAGCACTGGTTGTTTAGTTTGTATACGTAATGACCTTCCGTATAGCAATGTTTTTCTGCATGGATCTGGTCGAATCATTGCAGTTCAATTGCGATATGTTCGTATGTTTGTGTGTATTTACCATCTGGTACTAAACAAATGCGACAGCGGGAAGTAATGATTGCTAATGAGTTAAGTATGGAAATACGTCGATGTAGTAGTGCCAATGTTATCACTGGAGTTTTAATATTACATGAACTCCTAATGACTCTTCCGAAGGCATCAACACTAGCAAAGAAATCCTTATTGAAAACATTCATTTTTTTAATTATGGACCAGTCAAAATTAGTCCCATACGGAAGCTAGCTTTTTTATAATTCTGTTTGGTCTAGGATAGACCTTCAATTATGTACTAGATCAATGTTTTTTAGTCTTACGTCCATCATGGTTGTCCCATTGGGTTATTCTAATCATAAATGTTTTGTAGCCAGTTATGAGTGGCGCATGAGCAAACATTTTGGGAAAAGTTTTTAAATTGCAAGCTGAATGCACATCATTTTCAACATGAGGATTATAATAACTAATATTGTCTATTTTGAATACGTATAGAGTACATCAGCGTGAACTGGGTAAATTGTATTGTAAGTGGGCCAAACAAAAAACTAACGTTAAATTTGAGTCCATACATTTTACTACTATGGTCAATGTGGAAAATTGAGCCCACTTGGCTTATTTATATCATATGCTGATGCGTTTCAATAGATTGGTTCTTACCGACCTTACTGAATTATGTACTGTAAAAAAAATACAAGCCACTATAAAATTAGCGCATAGTCAGAGGTACCATGGTATTATCGTTCGAAGTAGATGGCAGCAGGTTGGGGTCATCGAACACTAAAAAAAATCATATCATTAATGAACGCCAACCGGCGACAGGGCAGTTTATTAATAGTTTTAATTATGCCCGCGGTGAAATGTATAATGACGCTGAGGTCTATCAACCAATGTGTTTACATTAGAAAGAATTATTTAAAAAAAACATTTTGTCCTAATAAATTTAGTATTAGACAAGATTCTTGGAATCTTTCAAATGACGATGAGGATCAGCTGATTGGTAAGCGTTTTACTTTAGAGGAAGTTACACATACCATAGAGGCGTCAGGGCCAGACGATGGCTTACTCAGATTTGGTATCAACATTTAAAGACCAATAGCTCCAATTTTGGTGGAAGTTTATAATCATTTACTTAGTGGTGGACCATTAGACTAAACCTTTAATTTATTGGTGTGCTGATCCCGAAAAGTACCTCAGGTAATTAGACATCTAAGTTTCGCTTAATTGCATTTTTAAATGCTGATTATAAAATTTGAACCGGATCATTAAGGATCGTTTTAAGCCATACATGCAAAAGATTTTTTACCCAGTTCAAATAGGTGTTTGGAGCGCCCTTCCCATGCATGTGCCTTTAGCCCTCTTGCGTGATAGTTTGCATGCTAGATATGAACAATATGTTGACGATATTAGCGTCTACGTTGGTGGTGCCGAAAACTCTTTTGACGCTGTTAGACTAGATTATTTAAAGCATTTGTTGTAAACTTTGAATTTTTCCTGATAACGTCATTACCTTGTTCCGCTGTTTTCATAATCTTAAAATGAAACTGCAAATTAATAAAATGTTAATGTTACATTTTGCTGTACAGTAAGGTCTTAGCTAGAGAGTTGCTTTGTAATGTTTTAATTTTTCCATAGCTTTAATGCATTCGATGCATTAAACATAAGCTTTTTGGGTATCACGCTTAATGGCGTTTAGTTAATGGTGCTTAATTATCTGGACGATACTTTGTATATAGATCGAAATAAGCATGACATGGAAATCATCAATAATGAAATGCAATTATTTGAACAGATATTAAATATTGTAAATAAAAATAAGTCCCAAATTATGCATATCAATAGAGCATTATATGGTTCTTTTTCTAAATATGGCATTGAAACCAATCGAATTACCTTACTGGGCATTATTTTTGCTCTTATTATTAAAGATACTATTGCAGTTAATAATCAACGATTAATACAGTACAAATTGTTGCCCGTGCTATTTAATATTATCGGGGAATTTTTGACACTTTACTGGCTAGAGTTCAATTTTTAAACTCGTATATACATAGCAAGTGTTTGCATATATTGTAATTACTTCCCGTATTATCTAAAACCTAGGCCCGCATCACTATGCTGACGGGATATTATATATGGGAATCATATTCTATTCGGTTGCATCGAAAATCTTATTTGTCGGTGTAGCAGGACAGTCTTGGACTTAAATCGTTCTCTTTACATGCTCATGCTTTGTTACTGCACCGCACGTTAGTAATTATAACCTTTTATCAGATCTCTATATCAGGTAAACTTTTAGAGCTCGTACTTCATAACGTGTTTCTTAGTTTACCACTTAATATTTTCCCATGGCAGGACATCGCTTACTATTTGCAACGCGAATTTATCGTTATTGTATACGCTATGAATGCACGAAAACCTATTGAGAGCTGGTCAGTTAGGCAGTTATATGAGTTCCTTTTTAAGAGCACTATGTGTCATATCCTTTCTAATCAAAGGCTAATTGGAGTGACACTTTCAGGATATGCGATTATTTCGTCAAAATCCACATTTTTAAATATTGAATTTCAATATGTACATGGAATATTACCAACACAAGATAATTTATTTCAGCGTGGTATAGTGTAATCAAATTTGTTTCATGTGTCTGCAGGTCGATTATCTTCCTCATATAGTGTTTAATTGCCATGCAAATTCACATTTATGGGCAATCTATAACTGCTATTGTTCAGCGTATTACTCGGTGGGATAAACCGAATACTGATTTAAAGTATTGGATCTTCCCACCTATGTTTGAGGTTTTCCCCAAAGCTAAAAGAAGAACGATATTTTGGTTCACGGTTCAAACTATATGTTACGTCTTGGATTTCCCACAGTATCTCTCTAGAGATTTGTATCTTTCGCAATTGAAATATTCCTTTAGTGAGATAAAAATAAAGCTCTAGTGTTTAACAATTATTATAAAGCTATTTGTTAGAGAATTGGTATCAGGATACCCTTGCTACTTGACTTTATATAGTAAAGTTTGTATCCAAATTCGTCCTTATTAGTATGATAGGTCCCAGCTTTTTTCTGCTGTGTTTTTTGGGAGCCCTTGCGAAGTGTTTTTAAGTTAATTCATATAACGTTTAGGACAGACTTTTGTATTTGGAGATAGTGTGACATTATTATTTGAATAATTCAAACAATATGTACATGTTAATATTTCTTTTGTTATTTTTTTAAATGTTTCTAGTACGTACTGATTTTTGTATATCATTTTAGAATTCAATAAATTGAATAATTTAATAGGCATAATACAAGGATTTCGTAGCTCGAATCATCAACTAAAGCATTAGTCCAGACGTAATATTGATAGGAATATTTCCGTAATAATTCCCATAGCAGAGAACTTGTCAATGTTAATTCCCATAGCTGAGAACTTGCCAAGGTTTATTCACAGCGTGATCCCAACTCCTGAGAACTATCTATGGAAACTAAAGACAGACTTATCTACACAGACCATAACAAATGTGTTGTTAAATAAACCATTAAACTCGTTACTTTCAGCGGTTTATTTATATATATATATCCTAGATATCAGAACTATCATTCAAGAAAGTAAAATCCCACTTGCTGGCGGCGCACTTACTCGCCAAACCCAATCGGTAAGAATAAAAACAAATTTATTAGAAATTCTGCTCTCAAAGTGCCTGTGGCAGAAGTGGGTGATGTAAACGGTTGGGGATTTAAAAAAAAACACCGAGTGCACCAATTGCCAGCTTCCTAGCGTAGGGTATTGGTAAAACGAAATTAAAAAACCCGGGTTCGATTTCCAGCGGGCGGAATATTTTCTAAAAATGTATTAAAAGTTTAAATTTATTAATAACGCCTTTTTTGCATTTTCAAGATTGTTTTAAAAGTGCGGCGTAAAGACGTTCTTTCTTTTTCTTGTCTTAAAAATATAATTTTGAAAGTTTTAATTTATTATTAATAACTCGCTATCCTAGGCACAATAGGCCGACACGATATCCATCAGAGCAACGAGACTTGTTTATTCTGATTGTGATAACACAGTATTTATTGTAAACTACTGATCTTCTGAGGGTCTGCGATCTCATAACAAAACAAATATGATAGTTTCCATGTCAAAGCATTGCTTTTATATACTTATGATACGAAAAATAAGCGGAGCAAATGAATATGTTGTAATTAAATAACTAAAGACATTTAAAAGTTTCATCAACTAACTAACTTCTTGGCTTCATTGAATACCCTGAATTACATAAACAGCAACAGCTTGTAACGAGAAAACTATCTCGTTTCTCATTGGATACTGTTACCCAATCCAATACTGTCTCCACAAGAATAATTTTTAATTACCAACCCTCACTGATTCATATCCACCCCCTGTTCCTACTACATCTACGGGGTATGGATAGATTTACTGGAACAGGTGTTGGGAGGGAATCAGTGAACTTTGGTAAAAAAAGAAAGACACACTTTGTGCAGACGGTACTCGCTTGGGTGGCAGGATCCAATGGAGAACGAAAGAGTTGGCTCGTTGCAAGTAGCTGTTGTTTATATAATTGATGACGAAGACAAGAAGTTAGTTGATGAAACACTTACACGTTTTTAGTATTTAATTAAAACTTATTGATTTGCTCCACTTTTTGTTCTATCTGAACTATATAAAAGCAATATTTTGGCATCTAAAATATCATATTTATTTTGTTATGAGATCAGACCCTAAGAAGATCGGTAGTTTACGGTAAATACTTTATTATCAGAATTAACAAGTCTCGTTGGTCTGATGAATATTGTGTCGATAAATTCAATATCTTTTAAAAGAAAATTGGGTTAATGAGTTGGTTTCTAGTACACACAATTGTCTATTTTTTTAAAAAAATATTTTTCATATAATAAAGTTTTTAAATAATGAATTTTTCAAATATCATTTCTGCTTCTATTTGTGTGGTTCTTCTACTACGATATATTAAGAGTGGATTAAATTTCTATGTTCTGTAATTAACATTACGTACTTTGTATTAACAATGAATGTGAATTTTATCTATGGTCGTCAGGCATCTAAGGCTCAGGCCGCGATAGGGAAGGCGAAAGGATTCGGGAAAGATTTTTTATTTAGGGGGCCCGCCTTACCACCCCTGCCTCTTTGCATGCTTTGCACAAGTTAAGTCGTGCACTTTCTGGGTCGTGCAGCACGTACGTCTTAGTACTTCTCAGCTTGGGGCAGGCTTGTCCCTAGAGATTGTTGGATTGCCGGAGTTCCGGCATTCCAAGGATCTCCTGCGTTCCACCTGTTCAAGACAGTTGGTGTTGCGGGACGGACTTTTGACCAGGCGTCCAGAATGTTCTCCTGGTCTATGTTCCTAGTTGTTAGAACATTTGCATGGGGGATCCCTACCTACTATTATATACTTTATTTTATAGAAAAAACACATACAATACAGATAAGACGACACAGGGCAAATACAGGACAACACAACACATAGCTTGAGCAGGGCTTCTTCTTCTTTTCAGCATCTCCCTGTAACGAGATTAAGAAAGATTAATTGTTGCTTCCTTGGAGTTGGGTTCTTCTTTCTGGATTACAGTTGTTGTCCCGTCACAGGGATGGCCTTCCAGTCTTCTCCTTGCTCGATCTCTTCTTGTTATGTTCCTCTAGGTAAGAAGAGAAGCTGATCTTCTTCTTCATTGTTAGTCCTGCATCACTCACTGGTTCTGCAACACTTTTTCCTCTTCTCTTCATTCGTTAGTCACTATACCACACTCATCCATCACTCATTCACTCATGGGTAGAATATATCATTCAACCGTTGGTTGCGGTTTCCGCAGCCTTCAGTCAGTTTATCGACTTATATTTATTTCCACTAAGTAATAATAACAACACTCATCCCGGTTCCCTCCACCACTCACGCGCACTTTCACACTGTATATGAGTGTCTCTCACCGGTATTCCGGCAATGCACTCCGTATTGCTGGAGTTCCAGCAACATCACACTAACACTAACTTATGGTTAGTCTTGTTTATATAGATTTTCGTTGTTTTATTCTTAATTTGTACCGTTATATTAGATAAACGTTGTTTCAAAATTTCTGCACTTTTACTATGGTACTTATTTGTTTTTGTTCGTTTATTTGTTGGAATATTTGTTTGTAAACGCGGATGCCGCGGTTGTCGCGGGAGACCCGCTCGCGCGCGCAGACATTACGCTGTTGACTCCGGTAGTGACTGTATACTTTCATACTGTTGGGATCTCACTACATCGCGCCGCGCCCCGAGGCGCGCCTCCCGGCCAAGAACCTTCTCTTGTAGAATAATGAAACTTTATTCGCCGTCTCCCGGAGGACCGCCACCAGTTCTGGAGTTCTCAGTACCTCTGTGACGGGTCTCTCCCCCAGGAGGGCTCTTTGTTCTCTGACTAGCTCTTCTGTCTCCCGGCATCTAAGGACAACGTGATCTGGGGACGCAACAACTCCACAGGCGCGGCACATATTGTCCTCAACTAAGTTTAGGTCTTTCAGTCTCTGTCTATAAGGGCCATGACCGGTGACGAAATGGAGCAACCCTCCTTCTATCTCCAGATGCATCTCTGTCCTCTCAGCCACGTCCGGGAAAATGCTGAAAAGTCTTCTTGCCTTCGATGATTCCTCCCAGAATGTTTGCCACGCACTGGTCAGTATTTCTTGGATTTCTCTTCTACTTCCTGCTGTTTGGTGAAGAATGTCTATGATCTTCTCTTCGTTTCCTTTCTTGAGCCAGTACGCGGCTCCCATTCTTTTAACTTGAAGGTGCATGGGCATGGTCGCGGTCACCACCTGGAGTGCCTCCACCGGAGTAGTTCTGTAGGCTCCAGTAAGACGGAGCAATATTTGTCGTTGAGATCTATTTATAATCTGCCGTTGTCTTACGTCGTCCATCCGGTGGCACCAGGCACTGGCGGCGTATCCGACTACAGACCGGATTATGACATCATGGTACATTTTTATTACTTTCAGGGGTATTCTGTAATCATTGGTTGCAATGTTCAAAGCCTATACTCAAGTCCGATTCGGGAAAGAGTCAGCCAGAGCCTATTTTTGAAGGTGCAGCCCCGATATTTACCTGGCGTGACTGAGGAAAAACCTCAGTCAAGATGATCCGCCGCTGGGATCGAACCCACGACCACCCGAATGCTACCAAAACGCTCTACCACCGAGAATTGACAATGAAGAATGAGCGGGGATATCTTACTTTTCTTGACACAAAGTTTATTACATTCGTATTTTCACATCTACAGTGTATGATTTGTGTAAATTGAATTATGTTCCTTAAGCATAACACTCGCCCGGGATAAGGTGGGGTAAAGGAATCTTGGAGGGATTTATTTAAAGTTACTTTAAGGCCTTTAGGCATATGAGTATCAAGCCGGGACGGCATTGGGATAGTGTGTTGCAAGATAGACGGCCTGGGCTTATTTGTAGGTATCATCACAGCGTTTGCCTGGTATGGGTGAGGAAAAATCTTGAGAAACCTCGGTTAGAATGGTTGACCGCTGGAATTGATTCCAAGAATTTCCGAATACTAACCGACTCCCTAGAACTTTTCTGAAACTTTGTTCACCCTAAGCGGACTTTACTTGTTCTATTTTATTTGTAGCATTTTAACATATATAGACTGATATTCTTAGAATTAAATTAGAATCACACATACAAAAATGTGTACCACTTACTAGGAAGACTCCTGAGATGACAATCTGACACAAGCGCAATTTTGTGCGGAATCGACGGCCCAGTAACTAAAAAGGCATCATACAATTTTGTACACCCCTCATTCAAAAGTTGTTGATGAAAATAATAAAAAGGTTGGAAGTTAACGTACCTGCGACGTCATAGTGACAGGCTCCTACGCCATCAACCGTAAATTCAACGACCAAACCAGTATTTGCCAGGTACTAACTTGGTGTAGTGGTAAGACGTTGGCCTACTAAATAAAAAACCCGATTTCGAATACCGGGGGGGGGGGGGGGAAAGCATGTTTTTCTTTTTTCTTTCAAAATTTATTTTACATGTTCACATTTATTATTAATAATTGCTTCGGCATACAAATAGAGGCTTCCGAAAGCTAGGATATATATACATAAACCAGGACTGTCCTACGAGGTGTACAAGGGAGCGCGTTGCGTCTGAAGGTAGCTGGGTGTCGTGAACCCCCGGGAGGGGGGGAGGTGCGACCACTGGTTAGCGATGGGCATACGCATTATACTACTTTTGCGTACGCCCACCGCTAACCGAGGCCTGGTCCCCCCCGCGAGTTGCATTTTTAGTTACCATGGGCTAGAGGATGATAGGTAAGGTCCTCTTACAAACAGATAGAAATATATTTTGAAATAAAGAAACGAAAGTATAAAGATAGCTAACCGAATCTGGCCTTACCTAACCTACCCTCGCCCATGGTCACTAATTTTATATAATCTACAACAAATGGAAGAAAGCAATTATTAATAATAAATTTGAACTTAGAAAAGTATATTTTTAAGACAATAAGATGGATAAATTTTAACTTTTTTTTACAAAAACTGCACATTTAACAACAATCTTGAAAATGCAAAGAAGCTGTTATTAATAATAAATTTAAACCGTTAAAAATATATTTTTGAGAAAAAAAGAAGAAAAAATCTTGTCCGCTGGGGATCGACCCGTGCTTTTTATTTCGTGAGCCATCGTTTTACCAATACCCTACGCTAGGAAGCTTGCAATTGGTGCTCTCGGTGTTGTATTTAAATTCCCAACCGTTTACATCACCCACTTCTGCCAAAGGTACTTTGAAAGCAGAATTTCTAATAAATCTAGTTTTATCCTTACCGATTGGGTTTGGCGAGTAAGCGCGCCGCCAGCAAGTGGGATTCATTTTCTTGAAAAATAGTTCTGATATCTAGAATATATATAAATAAACCGCTGAAAGTAAAGGGTTTAATGGTTTATTTAACAACACATTTTTTATGGTCTGTGTAGATATGTGGTAAGAGTGTCAGAATCTCATTCGTAAGGTCTCTGGATTGATTCCACGAACAGTTTTCCAAATGTTTTGTTCTAGGAATTAAGCGCTGTAAGTGATGATCGCGATAGCTACTGAAAGAGATTTATTCCGCACAGGGAGAAAAATACAAACCAGAGAGAAAAGGAGGCAGGGAGAGAGAGAGAGAGACGGAGACTGTGTATTCATAAGCGTTAAAATTTCATTTATTTCCATATCTTGCGCCATTTTTCTTTACCTCTTTCCTTGTTTCCTCCTCTCTTTTTTCACTCTTTCCATGTCTTCTTCCATGCATTATCTCTCCCTTTCTTTTTCTCTCTCTCTCTCTCTGTGTGTGTGTGTGTGTGTCTGTTTATGTGTTTGAATAAGACAAGAATTGAATTTTGCCCATCTGTCTTGTGGTTCTCTAAATGGTGCTGAACGAGTCAATTCTTTCTTGCTCCAAATGGATGAATATCCTGGCACACCATGTTTTGGCACATATTTATACTGTCATTGTGGTTTTCTAACTATGAGGCGTACAGTGAAACAATTCTGGAAGAAAGAACTATTGTTTCTTAGCACTCCAATCTTCACTTATTATTTGTAAGTGGCTGTACTACAAGAGGACTGCACTGCTAAAATATTTTCCCTTAATAAATTGTAAGCTATTAACTTCATTTGGGCTATTTTTGGAAGTTGGTCTGGAAGTGGTGTAACATTGTTTTATTTAGTTTTTTCCTCTGTAATAAGGCATTAATATTAAGAACTGGAACGCACAAGTTCCTTGAGATAAATAACGAATATGAAATACTTGTTCTCATTTTTAGTAGTTATATGGTTTACAAAATGTGTTTATTTATAAATATATTTACTGTTAAATGAAACAAATATTATCGTTTTTCTTTAAATTAAGAAAAAAGTTTAATAATTTAGGACCTTGTACACTCCCCTAACTGGGATTAAGCCAAGGTTTTTCCCTGTTTTTTTTTTCAAAAAGTGAAAATCGGGGTTTCACACATCAATATACGTAATATATGGGTACATTTGTAATAAAACAATAGTAGTAGTAATGTCAATACTAATACTAATGATAAAGAAAATTGGTTAAGCCGTAGTCAGGAAAAAAGACTGGTATGGATATCTGAACTTCAAGGCTAGTTTTACTAATAGTTGTCTTAGACTCCGTACAGTTTTATTGATTTTTCTTACTTTTGATAACTATATTGAAGATTTATCCTTTCTTACATGTAATTATTTCCCTGATTCTCAAATAAGAATACTTGTACTGAACGTATGTCATACTACCAACCGATTCTGAAATCGTCTCTCGCGTTAACCACGCAAACCTCACTCAATTGTTGACAAGAGTCAATATTGGGCCGAAGGGTGTCTAGTGATTTGGCTATTATCTAACCAGCTCTATTAAGTTCTCCTTGAACTGGAAGCATTTACTTCAGTTGTTATAAAAGTTATGTTACATTGTCTCTAAACTACACTAGCCTCTAAACAAGTGGCCGGAAGTCACCGGAGAGCCACAGGCCAGGTGACTGGTGGAAATAGGCCAAAGAACCGCAAATGTCGCGCTTCGTTACTACAAGTCCTTTTCTTGTTTGTATGCCAACCTAGCCATCAAATAGCCTTACCATTTGATCAGCTTGCTGTACAATTCAGATTTTAATGCTCAGCCGTGCATTAGCTCTTACATTATTAGAACCATTTCCATTATTACAGTATTTTAAACAGCACATTTTTGAAGTTTTCTTTTTACGCTTCATTTATCAGAAGAACTTCCAACTACCTTATTTCTCTCTTCCTTTGATCCCCTAAACATAGTGGTCTTTTAACTTCTCAGCAGTTGGATATAGTCATCCTAACGGATTGCTGGGCACCCAAATTACGTTCTATCGATTTCCCCTCACCCACTCTTTTCAAACCAGTTCTACCAGAAAATGACGAAATACATAACATACACCACTTTTATAGGACACAGAAAACGAATAGATTTCTATTTACAAGCAAAACATAGGAAACGAAAACAGGACTTCACTATTTTTCCTTTGGGTTATGGTTTACTTTTCGATCTTTTCTTGTATAAAGCTTTGTCAGGAAGTAGAAAACGCATTTATTCGTTTGCATGATAACTCATGATTTCCAGGTTTTGATATTTTGAATATGTTATGATGCGTTTCATTCAGGACAATATTTTTTTAATCCTTTTATTTCTTTCGCTGCGTCTCTCTCTCTCTCTCTCTCTTGCATGGAACTTTATAATTTTCCTTTGTGAAATAACATTCTCTTTTATGGTAAATCAAATTCTCTTCCATGTTTAAACTCCTTGATGGTATGCTTGCTTATACTTGCTTTATGGTAAATCGCTGTATTTTTGTGATGAAACATGTTCTCTGTATGGCAAATAACACTAAAAAGAAAATCATACTTTCGCCGTACCACCAATGAATATTACGGAATTTTCAATTCTAATATTTAAATTATATTGCATAATAATATTGCCGGAATGATTATATTGATGAGGCAAAACCTTTAGCAGCTTGCTTTTCTTGTAATCAGGAGGTAATTGCAGATAAATGGCACAGTTCTGTTCTATATGAAAAGTAATTCTATGTATTTATCACACACGATACTCCCATAAAAACAATTTAAAATAATTTTTAATGACATACAATTCGTTCTAAATAGCAAAAAAAAAATTTGTTTATGCATGACTAAATAGAAAAGCATGGGCGCGCTCTCATATACAATCACTTTATAAATTCTTTGATTGGCTCGCTTCAGGTTTTTCTTTTTAGTCATGCATAAACACACTTATTATTTTTATTTTTTTACTTTTTAGTACGAATTGTTTAAGAAAAGTATGTCTTTAAAAATATTTTTTATTATTGTTTTGAGTTATTTTGGTGCTCGAATAAATTGTGGGAAGCTAATGTCTTGTGACAGAAATCCTAAAGAGTTCTGCTACCAGTCAAACGGCGGATCGTTACAGGCTATTAATTATTTTAGGATAAAGAATACCATATTTAAAAAAATATGTGCTTTTCAAATATAGAAATATAAAAAAGAAACAAAAGAATATTGTACCATCACCCGACTTACGTCACTGTGCAAACTTTCATCATTGTATGACGTCGGGAAATGATTTAAATTAACGTTGCAAAATTTAAAGATATCATGAACCATTGTGAACTAAATAAAAGTCTGTAAAAATAAACACTTATAGTAACTATGGATTCAGCGCACTTTTGAAGTCAGACGATTTTAAATATCTTAAGTTCAATATTTTTATAAAGAATATTGTGACAAATTATAATGCTTTTACGTTGGAATGAAAGGAAAAAATTACTGCATTTTCTATTAACATTTTGAGTTGCTGAACGCCATTTCCTGTTCAGTACGGTGGAATTTGTCATTCCGCTAGATTGGCTTGTTTTTTTTTTTTGTTTTTTTTTTTCGCAGGTTTCAGGTATTTGGTGTGCAGAATCAGAAAACGTTGGGTGCTAAATTTTCCGCTCTCATTCTCACATTTTTTCTTTAATGTTGTGGACTTCAATTTCATGCGACCTGTACAATCTAATGTATGCGTTTTAGAGAAATAATCCTGTCTTTAATCCTCCTCAAATTCCCGCATAAAATGTCCAAATGTACTCTCATAATTGTTCTGAAGGTCTTGCAATCCGTTTAAGTATATTTCACAGTGCGAGGTGAAACATGGAGCCTGAGCCTCCTATTAACACCAGTCGAAAATTCTGTGTTCTTTTAATGATGTCTCCCCCATACATATGTTGTCTCCGTGACTCGTGTAGTGAAGCCGACCGCGGTATTCGTGTGCTATGAGGCGCCAGACCAAAGTCTCCAAGATTCTGGGTTCGAATCCCGGCGGGAGCATGCATTTTTGTAGATTTTGGAAACTTGAAAACTAATTGAATCGTGACGGACCGAAGTTTTTAGTTACTAAAATGACTCAAAAATACAAAGTTTACCAAAGTTAGTATAGATTAACGTAGAATAAATATTCCATATCTATATAAGAGTTTCCTGGCTGTGTGGCTGTTAAATTACCATATTTGCTTAATATTCGTAAGCTTAAGTATGTATCTGTTTTGTCTATGGGTGTGTGATTACTGTGTACTATGTGTACATTATGTATACACCTCGCACTAACTCTTAGATTACGATATAGAAGACTATATAACAGACCGCGTTTATCTGTTTGTGTATGGATGTGTGTACAGATCTCACTTAGTGGGTTTCAATGATTTCATTTATGGATTTTTGTATGAGTTTATCAATTTCAAGAATTTCCTTTAACTCTAGTTACAGATGCATTTCGGGTTCACTTGATATCGTTTTAGTGTTTATTTCTTTGTTCCAGTTATTTCTCTGTATTTGAATGTCCCTATTTAGAGTTTCCCTTTTGCTTATGTCACAGTACTGTTCCTTCACTTCTGATACATTAGTTATTGTTTTATCCTTTCCCCTCTCCTGAGTGATGAGATTTCTTTCTTTCTGGTTTCTTTGATGGTGTAGAGCTTCTCTGAACTCGATAACATCATTCTTTAATTGATTAACCAGGCAGTCTTCGTCTCCTGTTTTTCTTTCACAGCTTTTTATTTTGTAGTTTTGCTCAAACTTTGTTCCTTAAAACGGCCGTTTTAATTTTTTTTTTAGGTTTACTTTTGCTCATTAGTTATTGAAATTTCTCGGTTGTAGTTTATTCGGAATTCGTAACTGTTTCTGTATTCTGTTCTCCTTTTGGCCTACTGGTTTTCAAGATTTTTATATTTCTTATTATACCATTTTCCTCGTATATCGGCTGTCCTGTAGGAATAAACGCTCTTTCTATTTTAATCTTTTTCCAAATCTCTATAGATTGTCAATTTCCGATGTAATCAGTGAGGCTCTTAATCAGTGAGTTTTAGGTGTGCCGAGTCTATATGTAAATATTCATATTTTGTAATAAGCTTATCTTTTCGTTATCTTCTGAGACAACCTTGGTATGCCTCAAGTGCGAATGTCCTCCTGCATTATTGTGTAGGTGATTTATATAAAAGTTGTTCAACGTCCCAACAAATATTCTTACCACGTCACCCAACAATCTATAGTCAAGCATAGATTTCACATGCCATTTTCAATCAATGAGTATTTACGTGTTGGCATACGCTACAGAAACAGATGCCGTGTTTTTCTTTCGAAGGAATCTCTTTTAGTCAAAGTTATTGTAGTGCTTAAAATCTCTAGACCCCTCTTCACTTGTGTTGGGGATGGTGCCTCCAATGTTTTCTGACTGCAGACTAATTTTTGTAATTCGTATTTGGAGTTGTTGTATATTGAAACTAGTTCTGTATCCTTTCTACTTGTTCATAAGTCCTTTTATGTTCTTACGACTAATTCTTTTAACACTCCTGATTTTCTGCAAAGAATTTGAGGTGTGTCTTAGCTATTCTGGCAGGTGTTGGTAACAATTTTATGAGAAAATATTTATCCAAATGTTTCGTTGGGATGTTCCATGAATACTATGGGTCTCTCCTGCGATACTTTTTTATTTCACTTATTTAGTTATTGCAGATTTTTAAGATTTCCAGCAGGCACTCTAGAGTGTTCCTTCTGGGTAATCTGGCTGGTGGTGTTTGCTTGTCCTTCTATGATGTCCTCTGCCTTTCTGGAATAGGATCCTTGTTTTTTTCGAGTTTTGATGGTTGTTTGTAAGACCTCTTCAGGAAATGCGACAATCTTGACGCGCTGGATTACTTCCATCGTGACCACCGGACTGAAGCGGGCCTTGCTCTCGTCTAAGGCAGATTCCCACTCTTCTCCTAATTCGGTATTAACTGTTTATAGTGGTTGCTAACTCCGTCGTTGACGCTTAGGTCTGCTCTCCATAGAATAACTGGAATATTCTCTTCGAAATTGGCCGGTGGTTTGGTGAACTCGTCCAAATTGAAGCCAGGTTTCTTGAGATTTGTTCAGGGTCTATCTTGTATCATTTCTTGATCTCGGAATCGTAGTGTTGGGTTTGATGCCGTTTGTATAACAATGTGCACAGTGTCCTAAAACATTCCTTCTGATCTCTCAAAACATAGTCTGACTTCGAGGGGCCCGGCTTGTCACTGTTGGCTAGCTGTGGGTTTCTCGCGGGCTCAACTCCACTTCCATGTTTCTGTCTTACCTGTTTCCTTGTTGTCCAATCTACTTGCCCCGTATGTTATTAAGCTCAGGTAGATTCATCGAAAATTCTTCTTCAATTGTATCCATGTTGTACTAAAAAGTGTAGTTAGTAAGGTAAGTTTCCTAAGTAAGATTGGGTAATTCTGCTAGTTAAAAAATGCTTACTGCTATTATTTTACTTCCTTTAGAGTCGTTGAAAATTAACCTGTCTAAACATATGTCAAATGAAAATCAATTTATAATTCTTTTAACTGTAACAAAACTTCCCTTCGTCGATCTTAGACCCTATCAGTATACTTGTTAGTTTTAGATGAAGTTTTGTATCTGAAGTGTTATATGAGGTTTTATTCTTAATTCAAAATAGAAGGCGCGCCAGGTAAAAGGGTGATAGTGAAAGCAAGCCTATACAGTGAATAAATGAATACATTTAGTTACAAATATTGGAATATGAATGTATATACCATACCATATATGTTTTAATCTGTGAAATGATTACCATTTCGGAGTAACCTGTTGACGTCATCACACATGTCGCGGCACATGTCTCGGTGTAGGTATATTCAGTTTATCGACCCAAATTCTTCTTTTTATGGCAAGATTGTTGAGTTGACTTGCATATACTTGACTCTTCATGAATACCTCATAGAAAGAGGCCAGAGATAAACAATCTTTCCAATCACGAAATGTCCTCTCTACGTTAAATGATTCAGTTTGGGAAAAGTAGCCTTGATTGTAAACGCTCGTTGTGCAAAGTTCTATTGTTCCATTGTCACTAATATGTAATATCATCATGTTGAGTAAATGACATAGCTTTAGTAACACAATGATAGAGAGTAGCATAATTTACTCAGTTATACTCGTGTATGACGCGTCTTTGCTAATTACTCATTTCCCTGACACGCTGCATAATTAACACGAGTTTACCCTGTGGCCTTCTAACTGAGTTTTTGAACTGTGAAAATCTGACTATAGTAGTTCAGAAGTGATGAGTTCTTAAAGATGACAGGGCTATGGAGGCCAATTTACTGTCGCTGTGAGAACACTTTCATTCTCATTTCGTTGAATTATGCTAATAAGATTTGCAAGTAACACAAAATGTAGCTTGTGACCTATATTTTGTCTTGAGCGCTCTCACTACATATCTGGTGTAGCAAAAACTAATCCATTATTTTTGCATGACATTGAAGGCTTGACTTGCCATAGTTAGAATGATCCGATTTAGGTCACATATGCGCCGTTTTGTTCGATAACGTGTTGCCATTTGGAAGGTAATATCATGATGCCTCTCTCATAGAAGCCCTTGTCCCTATTGGCAAAAAACTGAGACAGTCAATTTTCACAAGCCTCTCTTGAAGCGATTTTCTCACCAGCAAACGTGTTCGCCATGGACAGGAACAGATGGTAATCACTCGGTGCCAGGTCCGGACTATAAGGTGGATGCATAAGAACCTTCCAACCAAGCTCCCGGAGCTTCTGGCGAGTCACTATCGATGTGTGGCCTGGCGTTCCTGGTGGAACACAATGCCTCTCCTATTGGCCAAAGCTGGGCGCTTCTGGGCGATTGCTGCCTTCAGACGGTCCAATTGTTGACAGTATAGTTTCGAGTTAAGGGTTTGGCCGTACGGGAGCAGCTCATAGTAGATAATTCCCTGCCAATCCCACCAAACACACAGCAAAACCTTCCTGGCAGTCAATCCTGGCTTGGGTACCGTTTGCGCCGGCGCATCGCGCTTCGACCACGACCGTTTTCGCGTGACGTTGTCGTAAGTGATCCACTTTTCATCAACAGTCACCAACCGCTTCAGAAATGGGTCGCTTTTGTTGCGATTCAGCAGCGACTCGCAGATGGAAATTCGATCCATGAGTTTTTTTTTGCGTTAACTCGTGTGGCTCCCATACATCAAGTTTCTTTGTGTATCCAGCCTTATGCAAATGGTTCCACACGGCTTTTGTGCAATGTTTAGCTCTTAGGCAATCGAAGCACTGCTTACATGACGGGCGGACGCGACAATGTCCATGATTTTATCGACATTTTCGACACGTGGCCTTCCAGTGCGTGGTACATCTTTGACGTCAAAATTACCGGCACGGAATCGACGAAACCAAAATTGCGCGTGATTGGCTGTTACAGTATCAGGACCATAACCACTATTGACATTTGCAGCCGCCTGGCTTGCGTTTTCGCCTTTATCGAAGAAAAACTGTAAAATATAGCGTATTTTCTCTTTGCTAGTGTCCATTTTGACGCGCGCTCACACAACACTGAGTCAACTCATCACAACTACCTGAACAGTGTTTGTAGTACGCAATATCATCGTTTGAACGCCATCTCGTTGAACCCGATCGGACTTATACAACGCGAGATACAGATCACTGAAGCCATCTATTGGCAAAATAATGGATTACTTTTTACTACACCAGATACGTAAGTGCTAAAGGCTTGGGTTATCTTCCTGTACTAGATAAATGTGTAAGAGTCCCAGTTGAACGAGGTTCACTATATGTCTCTTCTGGTACTTCAGTAATAAAGCATTCAAACCTATTGGGAATGAAAGAAAGAAAGGAATAGAGAGAGAGAGACGGAATGTACATTTTCAGTATTCCACGCTTCCGCAACTGTGGAATTCTTCACCTGACGTTGCTCCTTTGAGAAATTCTGTATTCGGTTCTTTGATTGTTCCATTTTATTGAGTTTATTCTCGCCAATCCATTCTCTCTTTCTCTGTCTATTCTTTCTGAATTGGTCAGAAGCGAACGAACATCAACGTTGTCAGAGCACATTCAGGAAAGCCTAGAGAATATTTTGTTAGTTATATTCCCTTCCTTTTTTTTCTGACAAAAAAATAGAGTATGAAAAAGGACTATAAAATACGAACGCACACATATTGAATACTTTGTCACTTGTGCAATGTACGTACATATTTTTTGTTTTGTAGATTTTTCCTTGCTGAAAACTTTGTAAGCATTTATAGGGATGATTTTGATTTTGATGAGATCAGACAAGCGCTGATTCACATCTTTAAATGGACTATTGTATGTGTCATGATGTGAGCGATGGACCGATGGTGGCGGCGGCGCTAGTGTTTCTCTTGTTCCCATGATGCTTCAGCCTGACACCAGATAGAAGAACGTCACACTTCATGTCACCAAATGAACAAGAACCTCACTTTCACTATATATTTTTTTTTGTGTGTAATTTAATAGCGTGATATAAACGTTGATGGGAAAAAACCGCAAATCGTCCTCTGCCCCCACCTCTGTCACATCCACTTTGTTTTATTTTTTGTTTCATTTTTAATATTTGAAAGACATTGATAGAATTCAGTGTAAAATGGAGAAAAAAAAAACTTGGAATAGCTTTGCGAATCTGTAGAATTAATCGATTTTGGCTACCTATTGTCATAGAGTGGAAAGTAAATTTCGTAAACAACAACTTTTTGCACCACAACGCCACAAACTATTACATATTTCTCTTTTCCCTTTTTGTCCATTAAAACTAAATTCATAAAAGGTTTTTGCAAATAATGCAAAGTTACTAGAAATTCACAATTCCATATACAAAACTGTCAATCCTGAGAAACTGTCAAAACCAAAAGTTTTTATTGTCAGGGCCTGAATTGTGTCTGTTTGGACTATTTTTAATTAATTAATCACTTATTTAGTGGTTTGTTGAACACAAGAGGTATGTTTTTAATAACAGTATTCATTGTTGCTGTTACATATTCTTAAGTAATTATAAATATAACCTATTACAATAATTATAGTGCTACAATATATTTTAAATGCTTGTGGAATTTTTTCCCTGTCTAGAGATGGATTAGTAATGATTATTGAATATTATTGAAGATTCTTGATTTTGTCTCGGTATATGGAAAACGATGCTGTCGAATAGTGTTATTCGCAATTTTATGTCCGATATTAATATTTTGCGAGTGTATATTGTTATGTAATAGCTTGTACGTACAGGAAACAGAGAAGATGCTTATTCATTCTCTCTCTCTCTCTCTCTCTCTCTCTCTCCTTCCTTGTTTCTGTAACGAGTATTTGTAAGAATCTGTGTGTTTTGAAACTTCGGGTTGATTCACCTTTTTTAAAGCTAAATAGCGAAAAAATATTGATTATATTAATTCTTTATTCTGCTCGTTACGTTGTGTGTGAGGATACTACCTTAGAAACGCATATTCTATCTTAGAGCGATCATGTATAAAGTTAAGTGTTTTAAGAACATTAATGTTTGTAAATGCATTTCCAAGCCTTATACAAAACCGAGGTTTCTAAATGCTCATATGGCGAATGAAAGGAAGGTTAAATAGCATATACTCTTTTCAGTGGAACGTAATTGAACATGCGTTAAACTGCAATTAAAGCCCGTTATAACGAATTTTACAAGACCAGCGATTTTATTTTGTTATAACGAAAATTCGTTTTAATGAACATTGTATTAAAGATGAAGAATTTGGTGAGGATTTCGAAGAACTTCTTTCTAACTGAAATTTCGTTATAATAACGTTCGTTATAAAGGAATTTTACCAGAATATTGATTTTTCTTGCATACGTTATTACATTACATTTTTGTTAATTTAATACCAATTTGTTTTTTGTACGTCCAATGAATGAGTTCCTTGATGTCATTTTTCTGGGCAATAGCAACTAGTTCACGGGAAATACTGTGATAAGCTTTTAAATTATTCTACTTATCCAATATTCATCTGTCAATTACATGCGACCTCTATGCGAAAGGGAGCAAACTTTCTGTTTTGTGATTTTTCAATTGTCTACTTACGAAAGTCAATGACAGCTCGATATTACTTCAGGTAAATTCGTTATGAAACAACGGAAATGAAGCGAACCAAAGTTCGATCCTTGAGAAACACCTGCGTGCAGGACATATTCTTTAGTTCTAATAGGTTTGTACCGTACAGACCGTAAGCAGGATGAGAAAGCTGCGCGGACCATTTGTGAAATTAAACATCATAAATTTACTACGTTATATTGTGGTTAATTGTATCGAGAGCCTTTGAGAAATCTCTATCAACAAGGTCAAAGTTGTTGTCATTGGTGTGGGATGTATCACCAAAAGATTATTATTAATTTTACCAGTTCTAATTCACATTGTAAAACATTGTCAAGAAAAGTATAATATACAAGACATACATTTTGCACTACATTTATGAATATACCGGTACATGGCGTACAGAAATAAAACTAAGGAAAACACTGTAACAACACTTGCTGTTATTTTATTTACCTCGTTACTTGCTATACTCAAAATGACATTATACAATCAGAAAAGTCTATGGGATGGGAGGGTTAAGATATGCGGTCGGACAAAAGTACACAATGGCTTTTTCGAACAGTTAATAACAGTGAGAGAAAGATCAAGTCATTTATATTCATTTGCATGTTATACTGCTGTGTTTTCTGAAGTCTGGTGTTCGTCGATCAAATTTCATAAGAGGAACAAGTAAGTTTGTATAATCAGGTAATATTTCTTTAATTTTACGAAGTTATGCCATAAATAATAATATTTGTAAGGCGTTGCATATACTGGTTGTGTTTATGGAAGAGCAAAAGCTTGTTACAGTAGTGAAACAATGGCATGGCTGAAAGAGGATTGTCTGTTTAGTACTGACAGAGGAATCGAATTAACGAACATGATGGAAGGGCAAGAGTTTGCACAGCACAAGAGGGTAAGAATACACACTTACGCTTGTACACTATAGCCACCGTCGATAAGTTTTTATGTTACTTTATTCCTTTTATTCCTTTGTTCTTAGTGATGGATTGCAATCGTATAATGCAATTATATTCAAGACGAGGATTCAATATTGTGAAAATCATATTTTGCAAGAGTTTTTAAAATTAATAAGTGAATTCTTAAAGAAGAAAATGAAGGCTGTTAAATATTGAATGAAGTGTTATGATAGGCTGATCATATTTTGATTTAAGTAAATCAGGACAATATCTAAACTGTAGCATTCATTGACCTCAATTTTCTGAAAAAGGAAGCAAACTTAATAATAATAATCTAAACTGTACGGTATTGGAGAGGCAAGCATATTCGAGTATTGTTGCTGGCTATCATTGATTTATTTACCTCATTCCCTCCATGGTTTTCATCACTTTCACCAGGCAAATAGAACTCAACAAACTAACACCATGTAAGCACATCTTGCTGAGGTTGTGGACAGACGCATGGCATGACTGGATTCAGTACGAGAACTGTGAGGAATGTACGGAATATGAAGAAAAGGTCTCTTTCATTTGTAACTGTTCTAAAGTGCTAACTCTTGCCCTCCATCAATAGTACTCTTGCCCGACTTGTCAGGAAGAGCACGTAAGCAGCCTTTTTCTGCTATTTTTTTTTTCTATATTTCAGAAACTAAGTTCGTTTCCGGATTTCTTTCACTCTCATATAGTCAGAAGATATTATAATGTACCCACACACGTTTTCATTGAAATTAAATGAAAAAATAAAGGCTTGGTAATGAATAATAAATTAGGTGGGTACTATCTCCTCTCCAATATTTAGATTTCACGAAGAAATCTACAAATAGCTGTTGGATACGGAAGCAAAAATGTTACCTTTGAGATTTATAACAATGGTTGCTTGTGTCTAACTTAGATAACAAGTAGCAATGGTTTATAATTGATACGTCAATAGTTACTAATAAAAAACATGACAGTTTAGATTTGTGATTTTCGAGGAAATGGTAACGGATCGACCAATTGCAAGTACATTATTTGTTTGAACTGTTTTTCAGATTTGCTGTAACAATAGCAAGAATCCAGACATGTCATATATAACATTGTCACGTTTTGATAGTGGAAACATAAGAAATGACTGTGTGAACATGAATGAACCTAGTTTATATTTCAAGAATAATTAAATGAAACATTGAGAATCCCAGACTGAATGCAGAACTGCATGTGTACATGCAGTAGCGTTTCTTTTGTTTTTCTATGGGACAATTGCTAGTGAACATTTAAAAAAAAATATATGTTCAAACGGTGATGGCAACGTATACTGAATGATGAAATTCTCAGATGAAAACGAGTTTAAAATTCTTTTGCAAAAGTATCAAAAGAAGCGTACTTTCAGAGCAAGGAAATATCATGGGAGAATTTACAACAACAGTTTGAGATCTATTTGGCACATTAAATTGTATTTAATTTTACATACATGTTTTATAAAATTACGCAGCTAAGTTCTAAAACATGATATATTTATCATAAGATGTATTACATAGCATGAATAGGTACGCGCCTTTGAGCAGATTCAAGGGAAGGCAGAGGAAGTAATAAAAACAATAGGAACTCAAACTAGGAAGTTTAAATAAAATTAGAGATTTTCCAAACAATTTGATCCTCAATTAGTAAGGTTTAGGAAATTTGTTAGATCCACGTTCATCAAAAAGGAAAACAAAAGAAGTAAAACGTGTGTAACACTACTACTACTACTAAAAGTAATCATAATAATAATAACAGCAATAAAATTTCTACTGCTATTATTAATATTTAACTTGATTACAGGGAACTTTCTTCCGTCTATCTGCTCTCAGGTCAAGAGTTCTGAGTTTCTAGGCCAATCTAGTCTTTATTCTGTTAAAAAAAACTTAGTTTTCTATTTTTGCTCGAATTGGCCATTTCTAAATTGCTTTAATTGTTGTTTTTTTTTCTGATCATACTGTTCGCACTTCCTTCTTCATTGATTTGGTGTGGCTCCTGTTCCGAGAACATTATGAATAATACTATTACATTGCATTTTCATTAATACTTTGTGGAGTTGTTTATATTTCTCATCCAAACTTCAGATACTTGTTGTGGTTGCTCGTTTTACCAATTAATGTGGTGGTTTTGCCTGTCTCAGTATACAAAGTAGATTTAATTTTCTTATTTCTGTCTTGTGTTTGTAATATAATTTGTCTTTCATTCCTAGCCACTTGTCGCGTCTTTCCTTATGTTCCGTTTGGATCGGGAGTGGATATCTGCTTGCGATATGCTGAAAGATTTCTGTATCTATGTAACATAATATGCATTTGTCTTCCTTAACTTGCTACTTATTGCTATGTATTACAGTGCTTGGTTTCTACTTGCATTGCATGAATGAAGTTTTCTTTTTCTGGTATTAGTTTTTTATGTCATAACCACTTCTGTATCTCTGGCTGTGTGTGCATGGTTCTTTTCTGCTGAGTTTTTCCATACAACATTTTTATTTCGTTCAAATGTTTTCACTGCTCGTCATAGCTGTGAGTGTTCTTTATTGCTCAGATTGAGTGGTCGCTCAATGATATACTTGTCGCTATTATTATTATTACTTAAGTTTATATAAAACTTATGACATACCTTAAATTGAAAGAAAGTTTCTCTCTGTCAGATACCTTTGTATTGATGAAACTTGCTTACCTAGAAATGACAGAACAAAAGAATTAAAAATATAATCTAAATTACTGTGATTTACTCAATTTAATCCTAGATTAACAAACTCAAACAAAGGGAACGAGTGGCTCCCTCAACAAACAAACAGATCTCAGCAAACAAATTAACATTATAATTTTGTATGGTTTCTTGTTAACATAGCAGCTACACCTCGAGGCCCTTTGGTCACTTGATACTTCAATACTACATCCATCACAGAGTAGGTAATGCACTTACTATGAAGCAAACAGAAAATATAAATGCGTCCTTTTTAATTAAATGTCTGAAAACCTATGTTCATTGTTGGTGTTGATTACTCAGATCATTATTAAGTTCGAAACTCTTTCTCCTTCCTTTTTCCATTCCTTGATCCCCAATGATTAAACTGGTCGAGTCGAGGTTGTTCAGATTTATATGAACCATTATAAGCTTTCATATGAGATCAGATATGTTAGCGTAGGAGGGTGTCCTTTTCGAGAAAATACCCGAACACGCACACAGACACCCGGGAAGCTCATTATTTTAATGCTATTGATACTTAGATCATGTTCTCATAAAGCCACTGGAATGGATTTATTGTAGACAAGGCAATGTAGACAGTAGGAGTTTTGGTTTCCTAGGAATCAAGTAAACGAGTTCGCGAAAGTGGAGATCTAATCCGCATCGTCTCACTGAAAACCTCTTGCCCTAACGCACAATAGTCGAAAGCGTGAAAAAATCTCCGAAGTTAAAGTTATCAACCGAAATTTACAATTACGGTTTTACAAACTAAAATACCTGTGTCATTAGTGTCCTATGATTGTTTTTTTTCATTTACTAGTATAAAGGAGAATAGAGACCTTCTTAGCAGCATATTATTCTACCTTTAACCAAATTTTGTCATTTTTAATGCATTCTTAATTAAATAGTAACAACCAATCAATACCCTGGAACTTTAGCAAATATATGTAGGGTTTTAAAGGTAGGTTATTTTATACGAATATATATTTATTTCCTTTGCGTAGTTGCTACTGAAGAAATAGTAGAAAAATCTGCCGTGTTTTAATGTTCTTAGGAGCAGTAAAAAGGCTTTACCAAGCGTTACTTGACTAATGTCTTTGTGTAAAAGTATACATATTAGAGTAACTAGTCTGTGAGTTTCATTTCCAGATTCCGGTGTATATGTTCAGGGTTCACTTAAGAAGATTTCAAGGGACAATAATCTCTCCAGGCACCTATTGGGAGCAGTCAACGGGCTTCTAAGGTGTGTATGAGCATGAAATATACGTTATATATATATATATATATATATATATATATATATATATATATATAGATATATATATATATATATAGATATATATATATATATATATATAGATATAGATATATAATTATGCCTAGAAGTTTTTAATTCGGGCTAAAGCTTTGAATCTGTAAATAAACATTAATGTAAATGAATAATTTTTCTTCTCTTGCGCCCTGAGCGTTTCAAACTGTCAAAACAAACTAATCCATATGATAAAAAACCGCTCTTTTTCTCAGTTCGCCTTCAAAATCTGATTTGTATAACTTCTACATTATTTTCTTCTTCTTTTTCATTATTATTATGCTTACATGGAATTGAAGACGTGATTTGGCAAAGGGCACAAGTCCATGAAATGATTTTTTTTCGCACTGTGACGGAGTAGCATCTTTTACAGAGTTGGTAATATCTGTGTCAGAAAAAGGGTCCCAAATCAAAATGAAAATGTATAATTAAAATCCACGTGATTTGGAAAGGTGCCCAGCCCAGTCATGTCTTTAGATCACAGTGCGAAAGAAATAATTTCATGGGCTTGGGCCTTTTTCCAAATCACGTCTTCAATTCCTCTTAGCAACTAACTTATATAATTAGATTAGTATTTCTCATATTAATGAGGTTACTAACAATATTATTTACGCAGGTAAAGGACTAATTTAATTTAATATTTTTTTTTAAATAATTTTTATTGTTTTCAAATTTAAACTGTTTTTTGCAGTAAAATATATTTCACCAAAAACTTTTATTATTTGAATTCTACCTATCCATGTTTATAATAATAAGAAAAATGGTCGGGTGGGTCAATCTCCTACTGGTTGCGATATTTGAGTGATTAATGATGGATAAAAAATAAGATTTCTATTAGTAAACCATGCAATATCACTCAAATTTCATTGAAAAGATCATAATTTCCAAAATTTTTAATGGTTTCGAAATTATAATTGTTTTACTGAATTTGACAGTAGAAAAGGGTCCAAGACAGAACACCCATCGGTCAGAACGCCCACTTACAAAAACGGTCAGAACAACCATCGAAACGCTCAGAGCGTCCACCAAAACGGCAAAACGCCTAAATGCAGAAACGGTCAGAACACCCACTCGTAAAAATGGCAACAACGATCACTAAAATGATAAGAAGGCACAAATACGAAAACTGTCAGAACGCCCACCACCCATAACTACAGTTAGGCTAAACAGTTATAACAGTAAATATATGGTAAAATACGAATCCCTATGCCCGTCACTGCCTCCAAAAAATAGGCAGCATAATGTATTTACTATTTTTTTAGAGGCAGTGACGGGCACAGGGATTCATATTTTACAATTGCTTTCTTCTATTAATCCATTCCCTCCCAAGAACTGGGAGAGAACCGCTCCTCTAAACCCAACCCTGGGTTCGACACTGCCTCTCAAAAATTGTGGGTCCAAAATTGGCATTTTGTACTCACTATTCAAAGGTAGTTTTTGCAGCGTAGTACTATTAGTAAGAATGAAAAATACAAAATTTAATGTTTTTGTCACTTTAGGTTTTTGAGTTATAAATTGTTAAAAATCAAAAAGAAGACTGATTTTTGACGCGTTTTGAATTTTTTAAAAGCCGTATACTCAAAACCTATTTTACATAGACAGCTTAAACTTCCACCATTCGTTTCAGACTTTCAAGAGCTGTAATTTGGTATATTACTTGACTTTATTAGACCAATCTTCATATTTTTTTAAAAAAAATGAAACAAAATTTGCTTCTTTAATAACTCAAAATCGATTTTTTTTTAATGTTTATGTTCAATGTGCTTTCGATTAGAAAGTATGTCCCAAATTTCGTGATGGTATTTCAATGGGATCATGTTGAAAAACATGTTTTCTAATAGAAGTGCCCTACCACTTATGTATAACGTGTGATTAGTTTAAACGGCAGTACGCATAAATTATTCGTACTGCCGTTTAAACTAATGGCTTTTAGCAAAGCAAATTTAATTGTTTAAATTGTAACATACAGTATCTTCATTTCAGTTCTATTGTAGAACAAACCAAGCTGCCGTAGCTCAGTAGTAGAGTATTGGCGTAGCATTCGGTAAGTCATGGGTTAGATCCCAGCGACGGACCATCCTGACTCAGGATTTCCCTGATTTTTCCTCAGTCACACCATGTAAATACCAAGATGGCACATTTAACATAGGTTTACGGCCGAAACCTTCCCAAATTCTCCCCATTATCGCGGTCTGAGCATTAGATGCCTAGAGGGCATAAAAAGAATTCAAGTTGAAAAATATTGTAGAACAAAACAAGTAAAAACTAATCAGTCCAACTTGATCTCTGTATTTATAAAAGGGCAGTAATAAATATTAGTTTTAAATTATTTAGTTACTGGCTAATAAATCTATTATATTTACTAGCTGTATTATATCAAATTAGAGCTCTTGAAATTCTGAAACGAATGGTGTAAGTTTGAACTGTCTAGGTAAAATAGTTTTCGAGTTTCGGTCTTTTAAAGGCATCAAAACGCGTCAAAAATTAGTCTATTTTTCCTTTTAACAATTTATAACTCAAAGACCAAAAGTGACAAACACATGAAATTTTGTAGTTTTGATCATATTGATGCATAGAACACAATCGCTTCATATCACACATTTTGTAAAATCTAAGATCTAAAATTATTTTTTGTTGATTGATGTGGTATGGATTGACTCTTATGCAAGTGAACGTTCTGTGTGTAACCCGTTTTTATACTGCTTCTTTAAAGTTGAGAATAAATAACTTTAGTTCAAGAGGGGGATTTAACTTGTTATTCATTTGTTATTTTTAACAGTTATTTTGATATAACGGTTACTGTTATAACTGTTCAACATAACTATATTTATGGGTGGTGGGCGTTCAGACCGTTTTGGTGGATGTTCTGACCGTTCCTGTATTTGTGCTTTCTGATACTTTTGGTGAGCGTTGCTGCCATTTTTACCGGTGGGCGTTCTGACCATTTCCGCATTTGGGTGTTTTGCCGTTTTGGTGGACGTTCTGACCGTTTTTGCAAGTGGGCGTTCTGACTGGGACCCGTAAAAAAAATATAGGACTTCATACAAAGTGTAAGGAATTTGAACCATTTCGACGTTTCTACACTAAAACGGTCCTTTCCAACCACTGTGTAACGTACTAAGTAACACCGCCAGAATTAAATTGTCATGTATAGTTCTCGGTTCACGGAAGAAGTCCGAGGTGAAAGTGAGTAAGGCTTCTGTTGTCAAACACGTATTGTACACAATGTATACAAAGAAGATGACCAAAATTTTTTTGACGAAAAGAATGTTGAACATTTGCTATAAAGGCGCACTACCAAAAACATAAATACATACAATTAACGTATAATTCTGTTAATTGCTACCATTATAGCAGAAGTACTGACAGGATTGAAATTAGTTATCTATCTATTAAGGATAAAAACAGAAAGTACTTAAATGACTCAATCATGATCAGTAATGGTCAATCACTGATTGTTCCAGGATATTCACACTGAATTTCACTTTCTTGACTTTTTCAGTGTTTACACCAGGAGTTGATTTTTCGCCTCTAGTCAGTAACCTTGAATTGCACTAAAGAGTCTCCCACAATCAAAATTTGTACCAGATAAAGTAAACAAAAATTGCAAGAGAGCAGAATCACTTATAAATTTGACCTACGCTGTGATAAATCGTTGCCCCCCTGTTGTCCATTTATCCATCCATTCATCAAGATGCTTTTCAGCAGGTCTTGATATTGCACAATAAATATAAAAAAATATATAAAAATGTTTTCTAAAGAAAAAACTTGTCCTCCACAGGAATAAATTAAAGTACAAATAATCTGGTTAGGGGAATAGTGCATAGCTTCTTCAACTTGCATTCGTTATTCTCACAGAGAAACAGATTCGTGAGCGATGTATCAAATAGAATGACACTAATTGATATTCGATAATAACCTGCGTTCACTTATTGCTTGGGTTCATAAGCATTGAGAGATTCTAAAATCTGCGAGATAATATATTACCATAGATACGCGTGTGTACGATAGTGCGTTTTTTTTTTGAGACATTAATGGATTTAGTGTGTACAATGTAATGAATGAATTCACTTATCTTGTGATGGCTGACAAATTCTCAAGCTTTCTTTTCTCTTTCTTGTCCCTCGTCAACAGGAAACGAGGAAGCAATAGATTAAATGCATGATTCATGAAAGGCATCGCTTCTGCTGTGAAATTAAGACCAGAGATATCAGTTAACATCATTTATCTTAGCTAAGAAAAAACGGGTTAATAGCAATTTCTCAGCGGAGTTAATGGCCCGGTTCGGATTCCTTTCTGACCTTTTCCGTTTGTTCTAATTTTTATTCTATAAGATGGTGATCATCATAGCCATTAGAATTTTGGTAGGTAGCTGCAACAAAGTTTAGCCTGGTCTTTTTGCCTCAATCCTGTGCTTTTCTCTCTGCCAAAAGGTTGTTTCAGATAAGTAACAAAACAACATAAATTAAGCTTAATATAACACGTCCTAAGTAAATGCTTTCATTTGACAAATCACTTAGGACCCAGCAAATCTACAGACTCGGCTACTCCTAATATTTGTAAACGATAACACATTTCTTTTGTCATGCTCTGTTAAACACGTTGGGTTACTACAAGGGATGGGCAGAACTTGTGTGTGGTTTTTTTTGAACGGAAACCGGTAGTTTAGTACACCAAATCCAAAAAAATCGACGATTTTGTTTTTCTATTCAAAAACCGTTTTTCGGTTTCTCTGTTCAAAGCCCGGTTTTCGTTTTTTCTCCAAACACCGGTTTTCGGGTTTTATTCAGAACTCAATTTCCGCTTTTTTGTTCAAAACTCTGTTTTAGGGCTTTCTTTCTTTTTCTCGGTCCTCATGACTCACCTCCCATGGCCTAGTAGTTCGGTTCTGGTTTTCGGGTTGGCACTGAGATGTAAGGTGGTTCAAGTCGTCTACTGGTCATATTAAGTGTGCTATTACAGGGTTCCCAAACACAGTGATTCAACAACAAACCCCTAATGTAGGGTGTCATCTCTCTAAATTTACGAGCACACATCCCCAACTTTTTTCATTTAATAAAGGTAGAAAACAATGAAACACTCTATTCACCCCCATTTTTGGTTTATACCCTCCCAACTGAAAATTCCGGCAAATTTTTTGCCTAAACTGACCCGAGAGTCCGTTTTGTACTTATTTTTTGGCCCGTTGATAGCAAAGTTATACTTAAAGGGACTTTCTATTTCCGCTGATGGTGTCCGCCCGTCCGTGTCCAGAAATAAATCTCAGGAACTACAAGGAGTAGAGGGGTGCATTAGGTGTCGTTGGAAAGGTCTTTACTAAAACAACCCATAACCCCTGAAACCGTCCTGATTGGTGCAGTGGCTCAGTACTGCCAGCCCATTTTCTTAAAAATCAATCGTTCAAATTGTTTTCATTCAGTTAGACCTAGTTGCGCCAAACTTGGCATAGACAAGTCTGACAGAAGTTATTCGAGTCAATGCAAAAACACAGTGGGCATACGTTACCAAACAACCCACTTAGCAGTGTTGCCAGACTATTTTCTACATTTCAAATAGCTTCCATATTGTCGTTATTCTTTAGGGACTTGAATGGTCAGATGGTATTTCTCTTTATTATTTGGTCCGTTTCAAAATTTGAGTTTTATTTCATTTGTTAGTTTATCCTTTCTGGGTCTTTCCTTCCAGGTTTCTTGCGATAAGTTCTTCAATCACTTCATGTTGTTTGAGTTGTTTTGGCACATTGTAAATAATCGTTTGTGGAGGTTTTGTACTTTTGGCTATCGCATTTGATTTTCCTTTCACTGTCGGGTGGTTTAGAAATTTGACATCTTCCTTGGTGGTATGCTTGACAATTAACACAGTCTTTGCTTGGTACATTTCAAAGTTTATCCTATCTTTTATGTCAATTGCTTTAGTGACCTCCATACCTAAGTCACGTATTGTTTTATCTTTTTGGGGTTTAATCAGGATTACCTGTTTTCGTTTAGGTTTATTAGACTCAGTGATCTGTGTCTTAGGTGGCCGTTGTCTTTTTTCGTCTAATTTAAGCATCTCGGCAACAGTTGGTAACTGTATATTGGACTTATGATCCAGTCTTCTTTCCCGTCTCTTCAATAATTCCTCGATTTTAAATTCTAGCGTACCATTCTGGTGTGTGAAAGCTCTAATCTCTTCCTGTAATTTGCCGATTTACTCATTCATCTTAAGTTTTCGTTCTTCGTGTCCCTGTAGTCTGGTTCTCATCTCCGCAGGTTGTACTGTGAGATCAATATTTCATTCTTTAGCTGGTTGAACAGTCGTTCCCTCTTTAAGTTTTCCTGCTCCACGCGGTCCAATTTTTCTTCTACCCTTCTTGTCTTATTAATTTTCTCATCCAGTTTTTCGTTATCTTTCTTTAATTTCCTATTTTGTTCTTTTAGGGTTAACATCCTTACATCTGCTTCAGGTATTTTCTTTATTAGTTCTAGAGTATCCATTTCAGATTCTTCGTGTTCATCTTTAGTCTCTTTTGTAGTTCTGCTGGGGTGATTCCCTGTTCCTCGTTTTCCGTTTTAGTTTAGGGGTAGTTTCGTTATCTTCGTTTTCGGATGTTCCCACCGAGCCCTGACTAATCATCCTGTGGAGGTGCCTTACGCTTCTAAGTGATCCCGATACCGGAGTAGATGTTGATCTTGTTGCTTTTTCCTTCGTCTTGTTTGCTTCTTCCCACTGTTTTTATTTCGCGGATGATGCTCGCCGTGGTTATGGTTGGTTCATTTAGTATTTGCTTCTTCATCAAATCTTTTAATGAAGGGGTTTGCTCCCTTCACATCATCGATCATCTATTTCCTTGTCTTACAAGTTTGAACTCTTCCTCGAGGTCTTCCAATTCGTGTTCGGTTATGGCATGTAGGAAGGGAACATCTGTCCTACATGCCATGAGACGGTTCCCATGTCCTCTTTGTTTTTACTATCCATGGGGTGGGCAAACCCCTAACTTGGGGTGGTCACCCTAGACTCTTTACCGTGCCGTATCCAGTCCTGTTTACCGTTCCTCGATAACGGCTGCGGCTCGCGAGATAGTTATTTTGTGCTATTACAACCTCCTGACCCTTTCTCACAATATTTTGGAGGTGTGGGCCAGAGTCACTTGGTATTAATGTATCGTCAGCTGCTCTTTCGGATACACTCTCTAGTTTTGTAAGGCAGGGGTTGAATGCCTAAAATTAAGAGAGGGGGCCAAACCCAAATTTTGTTGGAGGACCACTAAACGTTGCTTTTAGGAACTCCCTGAGCCCCTGCTATAGAATCTGCATTTATATTTTTTCTACTCACGATAGTTCCTGGGCTATAGACATTTACTTTTTGTTTACCAGTAGTTTTTGCACGGAACCCATATGACTATATAGGACCACTCTAAGTCCCTTCCCGGCCTTGGTTTTGGGAGTTTTTCTGTGAAATTTTCTACCAAGCTGTCTTGGTCCCTCCTCTATTCACAGACAAAGACACACTGTTATGTCTTGTATCTTTTTTCTATTCCGGGGTTTCAACAAGGGATCCTTCACTGCTTTTCAACGCGTTCACACATCGACAATTATATGTGTATACAGTAGCAATGCTGTCTGTTCTCGCTAGTAACTTTAACTTAAGTATACAGGCCATTAGATCTTAAACTTCAGCCAGGGAGAAAGAATGGGAAAGGTATTGATTGACCAAGTACCTCTGTCGAAGTGGCAAGAGTTTGCCTGTGGAACTGGGTAAAATCCTGAAAAACGTCAATCAGGATGGTTGGCGTGAGGCAACTCACGTATGTCGCCTTCCCATATCAGTGCTTATACCAAATCAGCGACCGTAACCACCAGACCACGGAGTCAGATTAATGCCGTTTCAATTTTCAGACCGTTGTGATATTTAGGTAACTTTGACTCAGCACGAGCCGATGGTTGGGGTTTTCATTCAAATTTCGGTTTTCGGTGAATTTGTTCAAACCCCTGTGTTTGGTGATTTTATTCAAACCCCGGTGTATGGTCCTTTTATTCAAATTTCAGTTTTTGGTGTTTATATTGAAACTTCGGTTATCGGTGATTCTGTTCAGATTCTCATGTTTGATTTTTTTTAAAAAAAAACAAAGTTTGATGAAAAAACGATGTTTCAAAGAAAAACCGAAATCTGGTTCTTGATGGTAAAATTAAACCCCAGTTTCGTTTTTCAAAAAACAAAAAAATTGCTTTTGTGCCCATCACTAGTTACCACCTCCTTCAGCAAGCGGCCGTAGCTAGCAAGTAAGCCTATTGGTGCTTCAAACTGCTTTTTTCGACCAAACATGGTGGAGGAGTAGAGTACATCAAGAAACCACCAGAAAGCATGTTTAAGAATCCTTTCGTCTATAAAGATGCAGAGGCCAAAAGTTTGATTAATCAGAATAAGTTTTTATACTGTGATCTAAGTTGGAAAAGACTGTTTGTTTCTAAAATACTTGAAATGATTGAAAACAATTAGGTACAAATGAATAGATACCGGGTCAATGTGCTATCTTTTAGCGCCATCTTGAATCTTGCTCAATTCTTTTAAATAGGAAGGGGCTCATGTAACATCTCCTCCACTAAGTTTGATCAAAAAAAAAAAAAACTTTGAAAAATCGATAATTTACTTGTAAGTTGAAAGATGCTAGGTTCAAATACACTGGACGGCCATCTTGACTGATGTGTTATTAGTTTTCCAGTAGTATCAACCATGCTAAAGTAGGAATAGCTTCGAAACTAGCTCTTGACCGCACATTGTCTTCCCTACCCTTTACTCTTGAGGCAAAGATAATACAATCCAGTTCAATTTCATTTACACTCTATTCTTGTGTGACATGAGAAGATTTCCAATAATTGCAGACATGTAAAGAACGTAAGAATAGAGCATAGAATAGAACATTTAAAAATTTTCGTACGTTCCATGTAGTAAGTGAAATAAATCTGAGTGCACAAGCTGTCAAGCATACACATCTACAATCTACAATTACGTTGTGTAAGCTACGCTAGGTTATTTCAACACCTGCTTTCCCTGAGTGTTTAAGTATGGGACGGGTTGCATTAGCAGTTTTTTTTCGTCTCTCTTCAGTCAAAGTTGAAGACCTGTCTTGCAAAACATTCCAAGTCCATTTTCTTCTTTTCTTGTATTTTCATTTTTTCTGATCGTTCGGCATCTATGTTCTACTTGCATAATATTACATCGTTACTCAAACTAAAAGTCCTTTTTTCTAATAAAAAACCATTTCAGCTGAATCCTAAGTTCTTGGACTGTTTTTGTCCCCACTAAAAAATACTTCGGTGGACTTGGGATGTTTTGCAGTTCAGGTCTTCATTTTTAGTTCTAGCCTTGAATATATAATTTCTTTGCTAAACCCTGTTCTAACCAGTTTTCCTTTCTCCTGATTATTTTCTTAAATACAGCTCGTTTCCCATCTCCTTCCTAACAATTTGTTCCATCTAATTCTTCTTTATTTTCTATAAGTTTGCATTTCAAAAGCTTTATTTTCAATGTCTTTCGTGTTTACTTCTTTACGGAGTCCATGTTTCTGTTCTTTGGATCACCATAATACTACTACTAACTAACTCTATCGCTTATGGAACTCGCAAGCTCATCGCCACAGTAACAAACGCTCGACATTGGATTCTATCCTGGGCAACATCAAGCCAGCTTTCATCACGAACACCTACTTCTCGAAGATCTCTTCTAATATTGTCCTCCCAACGACGTCTCGGCCTTCCCAATGGTCTCCTTCCATCAGCCCTTCCAACCAGGATAGAATATAATCGATTTTTCTCCATCCAAGCTACATGGCCTGCCCACCTTAGTCGTTGCAATTTCAATATTTTTACAACATCTGGTGAATCGTACAGTCCGTGGAGTTCTTCATTATGCAGTCTCCTCAACTCTCCAGTCAACTCGTCTCGTTTCGCCCCGTATATCTTTCTTAAAACCTTATTTTCAAACACACGTAATTTATGTTCATCTCCTATGCTCGTACTTCAACTTTCGCAACCGTAAAGTATTTCCGGCAGAATAACCGTTCTGTATATTTTCAATTTCAATTATTTTTATATTAATCGCGATGTTAGAAGTTTTTGGACTGAATAGAAACATGCGTTCCCCGATACTAAACGACTTTTTATTGCTTCCTTGACCTCATTTTTGCTTGTTACGTATATTCCCAATGTTTAAATTTGTTTATTTTCTGTATGAGCTCATCCCTGATTCTTATGTTTTTATTTCCATTATTCCCCGTGTTTCGGCTTGCTATCATGTATTTTGTTTTATCTATGTTTACCTGTAAACCTATCTCATCGCACGCTTTTACTAAGACATCGGTGTTGCTTTGTAGTGCATCTATATCGTCTCCTACTAAATCTACATCATCCACGTATACGAACAGTTGATTCAAACCATTCAATGATAGTCCCTTTTCGTCCCCTTTAATTTTTAAAATCGCATATGCTAACGCAAAGTTAAACAGTACTGGTGACAAGGTATCACCTTGTTTCAATCCGTTGCGAATCTTGAAACTATCTGACATATTATTACCTACCCGTACTCTGTTTATGGGTCGCTGAGACACATCTTCACTAGTTGAACCAGTTTTTTTAGATTTCCAAATCGTATCAGCATACTGTATAACTTTACCCTTTTGATAGGATCACACGCTTTCTTAAAATCAATGAATACCTGCTCAACCGTCCCTTTCTTCTCCAAAATTTGTCTTAAGGCAAAACTCTGGTCCAACGTGGATCTATTTCTTGTAAATCCACATTGGTAATCTCCAATTATTTCATCTACATATACACTTAGGCGTGTTAACAGAATATTACTTAATACCTTGTAACAGGTTGGAAGTAATGAGATTCCGCGATAATTATTAGTCCTATTTATCGCCATTTTTGTAAATCGGGACTATTATTGAGATTGTCCATTCCTTTGGGAGCTCCTCCTTTCTCCATAAAGAACTTATCAATTTAAGTAGTTCCTTGATTATTGCCTCTCCTCCTATTTAATTAATTCAGCTGGAATATTGTCTATTCCAGGTGATTTGAAATTTGTCATTTTCTGTATCTACATTTCGATTTCGACCTCGCTGTGTTCGGAAATCCACTATTCTGCGGTATGGAGTTCAAATTTCTCTGTTTGTTCCCATTGCGTACATTAAGAAGTTTGTCGAAATAACTTTTCCACACATCGACAATTTTAGTCGGATCCGCCTGAAGATCTCATTTCTAATCTCGGCTGGTAACCTTTTCTTAATGAGTTTACCCCTTTGTATTGATCTTGTACGTTATTTGTCTTGTTATTTTCATCTATCTCTTCGATCTTCTGCATCAGATATTCTCGCTTTTTGTTTCTGAACCCGAGTGTGGCGTTTCGTTTCGCGGTACTGTAGAGGTTGGTATTTGCTTCGCTTTTATTACTTAGCCATCGTTGCCTGGCTTAGTTTCGTGTTTCATGAAGGTTAAGGCATTCATCAAACCAAGGTTTGTTTTTCTGTTGTTTCATCTCACCTACGCGTTCCTTTGCTGCGCTCTTAATTGTTTCACGAATTGCCTCCCACATCTTACTTATATCAGTTACATTATTAATATCATCATTATTATTACTGTCATAAATTCGGACGTCAGCGTCAATGGTAAACAACCATAGTTTTACGTTGCTCAGGAAATTTAAGGTGAAAAGCGTACCTACGAGAAGAGCACCAGTCATAATTGTCTATGAAGGAAAAGTAGTTGGAACATCTGGGATGACAGAAAAGTGCTGAATATACTTGGTGTTATCTAAACCATTATGATGAAACTATATTTCTAAGATAAATAAGCTATAATCTTAAATAAATATAAAACAGTTTAATGATGCAGACTCCGTGGTGTAGCGAGTGTGGTCTAGTATTTCGGAACGACACTGGACAGACAAGCACTTTCCAGTTTCACCACGTGAATACCAGTATGACACCTAGAGAGTTCCTTGGTCACTGCATTCTCTTTGCTTTCCAACAGATGTAATTCTTCATAAATGTGGTGGACTTTGGTCACAATTGCTTGTCTGCTTCATAATATGTTAGAAAACCTTCTCCAACCCCTACTTGTTTCTTTGAGGACAAGCTCTTCTTTAAGAGGAAATGCAAATATTGAATACCGTTGACACTTGTATGCACAAAAGTTTCTCAGAAAAACCAGCAGTAGTAATGTGTTTGTAGAAGTCGACTTGAGTTATAACTTGCTCTTGTGAGGAAAAGGAACGGAAAATAGAACAGACTCGAGAGATGTGATGACGTCACACGTTCGCGTTCAAGTTACTTGTATAAGAGTAATTTGCTTTACTGTGAATTTACATTGCACCTTCCTCAGGGTCTCCTTCACTTCACTTTGTAACAAATGCAAACAAGGAAGTTTCAATAGTGCAAGTGTGCGCGCGTGTGTGTGTGTCCACTTTCCACTTTCGCTAATAATTTATTCTGTAATTAAAAATTGAAATGCTTCCTTCATGATTAAATGCTTTGCTGCGTAAATAGTTTATGTGCCTCTAACTAGAGAAGATTGTTAAATTATGTCTCATGGTCAGTGAGTTAGTTTTGTGAGGGAACAAATTAATAAAATTTAGATTTTAGTAATACTACAGAAAACGTGTTTCATGGAATGACAGGAGAAAATTCACTTGAGCCTGTGGGCTACCAGTAACGCTAGTTTGAAAACTCTAATACTATGATTATTGTGTTAAAAGAATAGAAATTCTAAGACTGTTTTCACGTAATTTTTCTACAAAAAATAGGTTGGAAACTATTAAAATAATTCTCTGTAAAGCAGCTCTGTCTAAAACGAAGTAAATGATTCTGATGAACAAAAATCAAGAAGAATTTTCGAAATGTTAGGTAGAAAAGTGCAAACACTAAGTTAGATAGAATTCTTCGCAGTACTTAATAAGCTAGTTCTTTAACCAGAAGACGATATATCAGGAATTATATATTCAAACAAACAAAGTATGAAACTAATATTTCAATTCTAACACTTTTTGTTTACCAAATCCTTGAAAATTTGGTTGAAATCATTACCCACTTTTTGTTGGTTTTAGCATCATAGCCAACTTTCAGAACTTTTGAGTAACAACATTTTCAAGACTTTTGAGCTAGTAACTAAAAATGGTTTCCACGGTGATGCAAAATCTTAAAACCTGGTGAATATAATTTTGCACACTTTATGCTATATTATTTTAGTCTTGATGGCTAAATCATTTCAGATATTGAGTTGATACTTTTGGATAGGGCCTGTTGACAAAATTGTGCCAGTTGGTGTTTACGCTTTATAACATGACTGACTATTATTGGAGTAGCAGGTCTTATAAAGATCGGAAGTAGCGGAGAAGGTTTCAAATCGACACGTGAGAATTATATTGTCCTATTATTGAATTCCTAAGGAAATACGTCAATATAACTCTCGGGCGTCGAAATATTGGAATGGATGGTTTCTTTAAACGTTGATAAACGGTCAGAAGGTATGATGATCTAAGGTTTAAATCAACATTGAAGATAAACGTTGCTGAAACATAAGAAAACCTGACTTTGGAAGAACGATGGAACACCCATTAACGGAAGATATTTCCTCTTTTACTCGTTAACTTTGTAATATTCGTTAACAGAAGATATAATAAATAGGACATGAAATTTGATCAAAATAAGCATGCCTATAGCTGGGTAAGCTCTGTTCATCTGAATAGTTAACTTGGAAAGTTGAGACAACGAACGAGTTAATTTCCAAAACTGCGAGACTATATCGGACACTGGTCGCCTACTCTGCAGTCCGAAACCTTACCATTTGGACGACGGTACGAGTTATACAGTAATCCTGCATCGAATCGGAACCAACTACATGTGAAGGAAAAAAGCAGATAGACATTTGGAAAGCCATAGGAGTAAGATTTTCTTTCTTGCCGAAAACAGGGACCATGAACAAAACCTTACAATCAGTGGGTTGACATCATTAAGATGGAAATGTTGTACACTGGAAAGGAAAAAGAGGAGAGTGGATATAAAGTGAATGAGAGAGGTAAAGTTTATTTTCCTTTTTCTTTTTGAAAAGAAATGAGGAAAAGTAAAACCTGTACAGAACACAGATCTTCATTAAATTCTCGAGTCACGTAACAAGTGGAAATCCCCAAAGCAGAAGGTCTGTGCGTAGGTGTATATGAACAGAGGGAGAGACAATAGATGGTGATTGTGATCTACAACCCAATGGGAACTAGTCTCATTGATAAAATGGTCACCTGATTGTGTGTTGTTTTGCTGCAAGGCACAATCAGATGCATTCTACATCCCGAATGTAGAATCATCACACAAAATCTCTTTCAGGAGGTAATTAGAGGATAGCCCACAGGAACAACGAAAGCATCCGGAACCTTCTAAAAAATGTGTAATAAGATATCTTCATATCTGTCCAAGAAGACACAATCCGCCCCCTCCCATTGGAGAAGTTTCTTCTGAAAGATTGTTTTAACTTACCTATAGAAAAAATAAAACTATATAGATAAAATGTATTCATCGATAACACTACTCTACTCGTCCTTGTCCCCGAAGAAGCGCTCGCAAATGAACGTCATTCCTCAAACATGTTACGGACTAGCACACATGAACCTAAGTTTAATTTTACCGCAATACTGAAGCCTATGGTTGTGGTATGTTACTCGTAAACTTGACCATGGCGTAACTTGCTGCTCAGGGAGGACTGTATGTTCTAGTTGTTGTCCATCTGTTTATAATTAACGGCAAAATAATCAGTGGGGAGGAGTGACATACATTCGTTAATATCTCTAATTTAAGTGCAAACTTCTAACTCAATTAAAATAAAAGTATTACAGTCGTACTGGGATGGACCTAAGTCAGTTAATAGAATAGCGCAGGCAAAACTATCGTTTACCCATGTTTTATGAGAAAGATCTAAATTTTTAGGTGAAATCCCCACCCCACTCTCAATCTGTACATTGTAATAATAATAAAAAAATAATGTTTCATTAATTTATGGCCCTTAGACACCAACGACTAAGATCGGGATAAGATGAAGGAAACGAGGTGGGAAAGAGTCAGCTAGGGTCTAAGTTAAAAGTACCATCCCGGCGTTTGCCTTGTCTGAATGATGAAAACGCCAGTCACGACAATCACCTCCTGGTATCAAACTCAGGAAATCCCATATGGGAAGAAAATGTTCTATTAACTGAGTCACGATCGCTCGGTAATAATAAGAGGAAATATACAATATTATGTTGGAATTTGAATTTATTTTATAGACTATCGGCATATTTGGCTCAGGGAAGGATGTGGTAGGTAAGGATGGGAAGGTATTGGCCAGGACTTAAGGTACAATTCCGGCACTCACCTTGTGAAACTGATCGTAAACTCTGGAAGCCTTCTGTCAAGATAGTCAGCAGAAAGGTATACTATGTTAAAGGCTATAAACTATCTGCCGACACCGAATTCTGAACAGATCGTTTTCAAACTTTCTCTAAAACTTGTTTCATTTGTCTTGAAGTATGTCTCGTGTTACAGCGCAATGTAGAATCAGCTAGCTACACAGATGACATAAAGTTATTTTTGCACAGACAGCTTTTATAATTATAGTACTAATCGTGTCGTAGAGTGGCATAACATTGAACTAGAAATACTGTAAGAAAAAATAACCTTGTAGAAAACTCTGTACCCTTTCGTTCGGCTAATAAAGTAGAAAGAATTCTATTCTGTACGCCCTACAACCTTCCTTGAGAAAAGTACAGTAAGTGTGAAACAATAAAGTTTCATCTGAAGCACAAAGTCTCAGTGTTTACAATGTGTCGATTGCCTCTACTAATCAGTCTACAGAAGTTTGAGCAGACAATACGTAGTGTTTTACAGCAGCAATAAATACACGGTGTCTCTTTTGAGTCGAGAATGCGTTTTTATGATATGAATAATGTACAGTAATATTTCTTACTTGAATTTCAGGGTTCTTTTGGCCCTGATATTTATAGATTTAAAATTGAGCGTGAGCACATAATAAAAAAATAAAGAATGGGAATTGGTACTTATGTAACTTTATGTTTCTAAAAAAAAAGAGATAAAGAATCCGAGTCTTGAATACAAATTCTTATTTAAAATTCTCCAAGCAAAGTTGCCAGAAAAAGCTAAGTTTTCTTTTTTTTAAGGAAAAAAAAAAATTACGTCATTCACGGACTGAAATCCAATAAAGTGTATAGAAGATTAATAAAAAAAAAAGTATATTTGAATCCGTAAAGAGTATATTAAATTCTTATGACTAGATATTTTGTCACATTGGGGGTGGACGAACAATAAAAATTAGAATCGCAGTTTGTAGAATCGAAAGAATTATTGCCTACAATTAATCCATATGTTGTATTCAAAGAAAGAAAACTCAAATTGTATCCTCTGAAAGTTAAACTACATAGCACAGTACTTTCATTTATTATTCTGTTCTATTCCGTTCTCAACTTCAAATATTTTTATTTTATATTTTTAAGCATAATGATTTTTCTTTTTACAAATTTAATCTGTATTAATTAACAAAATTATTACTCAAAGGCTATCTAAAGTTAACAACGAACACTTTTGAGCTACTTAAATTAATGTTCACTGTTGTAACTCCCTTCTTGATTCCTAACTTAAATGTACATCTTAAACTGAATTAGGTTAAGATAGCTGGTGAATGCCAGCAAGTTAAACGAACTGATTCACAATAGTCAGTATAATTAAAGAGAACATAAAATAATTTGCAAGTGGTTCTTAGTTGCTTGTGATGTTTAAACAAGAACTGTGCAAAATATTGCTAAGTGAAGCTCAAATATAATTATTTGTAAAGGCGAAGAAACCAGAGTCTCTGTACCAACACATTGTGGCATATCTAGAGGACGCCATAATTGTATTTGTAACTTAGATCCTTTTGGAATGTTGGTTCCCTCTGTTTCTCATCTTTTGCCATCAACAGTGCAATCTCCACCAGCATCGTTAAATATGAAACCGAGTGGACATTTTTTTTAATTGAGACGAAAAACAGACATCTAAAGTGGCTCCAGAAATTATTCCTGTGAAAACATCCAACAGATTTAATAATATATGATGAAAAACATAAAATTTGCTCCGAGAATTGGTAGTTAACGTTTCTTTGTGGCCTGCTTTGATACAAGGAAAGTGAAACAATATAACCATTTTGTCTCTCTTTAGCACAAATGTTTACAATCCTAATTATATTAATTTGATGCTAAAGAAACGTAAGAACATTTTCTTGGAATGAAAGCATTCTTGGATCTGCTAATATTTTTACTCTCATTATTTTGTTTTTGCAGCGGAGGCTACACTGTGGGTGCTACACTCAGACGTTTTCCCAGAATTATGTGTATATGTCTCGACATTGTATATTCCAACAGTGCCAAATCAGGAAGAATAAGTAGATCTATAAGAGAGGATACAGAAGATTTTGGATAGTGGTAAATCGCATTATAAAATAGTTATGGTAAACTTGAATGCAAAAGTAGGAACTAGGCGGAGCAGTGATAGGACATTTTGGATTTGGCAAAAGAAACAATAGAGGAGATAGACTAGTCGAAACTTCAGAAGCCAATGAACTATTAATTTCGAATACATTTTTTAAAAGAAAAAAAAAATAGAAGAAGTGGGCATGGAAAGGCCTGCGGAGATAATTATAAAAGAGATTGTTTTTATCGAGTACTGGAACGCGTTCAAGATGTATGTTCCGAACAGTTTATAAATCTTGAGTGATCATGGCATGGTGAGATGTAAATTGAAACTAAATGAAATAGTTTAGAAGAATGAAGGAAAATCGCCAGTTTTACGCGAAATCAAACTAAACAACAGATTTACCATCTTGGATGAGAAAGGAGATCAAGAAAACATAATTTACATGAATCAAGTACTGACATATAATAAGAGAAGCAGTTAAGGGAATAGCAGGCATGTGAAAGAACAAGAAACAAAGCCTCAGAAGGAAGTAAAGTTTTCATGAAGAAAAGAAAGGAAATGAAAGAGAGGAGAATTACAGAAATAGTGTGATTGGGTTATATGATAAAATGAATCGTATGGGTGGTAACAGCACTATGGCTTACACCCTTCCCGTAGTATGATTGGGGGAGTGCCGCTTAAACCCTATCTACTTTGAACCAGATTTTCGCCTTGAGACAAATACTAGAGAAAAAATGCGATATTGGACGGTTCATCAGTTGATGATAGATTTTAGGAAAGCACATTATTCTACCAAAATGGAAAAACTATACAATATTCTGGTAGGATTTGGGATTTCAAAAACCACTAGTAACGATGTGTCTCAGCGACCCTATGGGCAGAATACGTATAGGTATATGTCAGATAGTTGGAAGATTCGCAAGGGATCAGAACAAGGTGATGCCTTTTCAGAAAGACTTAACTTTGTGTTAGAATATGCGATTCTAAACATAAAAGAGGACAAAAATGGACTAACATTAAATGGTTTAAACCAACCATCCGTATATGCGGATGATATATTTAATAAGCGCCGATATAGATGTAATAGAAAGTAGCACCGATGTCTTACTAGTAGCTTGTGGTGAAATAGGTCTACAGTTGAATATAATGGAAACATATTATAAAAGTCGAAAAAGAGAGAAAAAAAACCAGCACAATAATATAATCAGAATAATATGTGGAAAGTAGTCAAGTTTAAGCACTTGGAACCATATGTAACAAGCAAAACTGTCACGAAAGGGATAAAAGTTGCTTAGCATCAGACAGCTCATGTTTCTATTCGGCCCCTCAGCGCAACCTCGTGATTAATATCAAGAGAGTTGAAATTAAAATTATAGAATTTGAATTTTATTTTTGGCTTCTGGCATTTAAGGCTCAGGTGGTGATAGGGAAGGGGAAATGATGTACGAAGGTGTCGGCCAGGGCCTAAGATGAAAGTACCATCCCGACATTTGCCTGGAATGACTGAGGAAAAACCTCATTCGAGATGATCGTCAGGTGAGATTAAACCCACAACCTTCCGAACGCTAAGCCAACGCTCTATCACTGAGTCACGGTCGCTCGGTATTTAAAATATATAGTCAATAGTTATTCTTCTGGTGATACTATATGGTTACGAAAGTGGGAGTGCCACCCTGGCAGTTAAAAATAAATTGCGTATATTTGAAAATAAGTTTTCGAGAAAGATATGGGCCGAAATAGGACGAAATGACCCAGAAGTGGGAGAGGCGACATAATGAAAAATCTAGTGTTCGATTCATCCAATATTAATTATATGAATAATGTAATCAGGACACCTAAGACAGGCAGCCATGTAACTCGGTTGGGGAGGGGGGACGAAGATTATATTCCGTCGTGGTTGGGAAGGCCGTTGAGAAGGCGGAGCCGTCGTACAACGACAATATTAAAACTGATATTTGTGAGATAGGAGTTCGAAATGGAAACTGGATTGATTATGCTCAAGTCAGAATCAAATGACATAAATTTGCTACTGCTGCTATGAAATTACAGTTTCCACAAGTCATAGAGTTGGTTAGTTAGTTAATGTTGACCAAAAACTAACAAAATCAAGAAAAGTGAGAAATTAATAACACCAGGAGAAATGAAATAACACATTCCAGATCCATGTATATTCAATTAACGTCACACATCTAGCGACTAATGTTATTCTGGATCGCGCATTTGATACCCTCTCCTAAGTCGCAGCTGTAGTTCTTTGCCCTCTGCCTACTCTCAATGGAGAGAAAGTGGTGACGAATACACTGAATTAAATAGCTGCTGTGGGAGGAAATTTGTGACAACTAGATTTCTTAAATAGTGGGGTAGGAAAAAGGAGACGCAGCACTTTGTGTTATACGCTGAACGGCCATAGCTCTTTCGATAGAGCGTTGGCTTAGTACTCTGAAGGTCATGCAAATTCTCATAGTAGCCACCTACTTTGACTCAGGATTTTCGAGAAATTTTTCTCAAGTACTTCCATGCTAATACAGGGATGATACCTTTAAACTAGACCGTGTACGACTTCTTCGCACTTCCTTCCCTTATCCTATCCTCGTCTCATTCAAAGTTGACTAAAGATCATAAATGCATTCAAATTCAATTCATGTTATACCAAGCACTGTAGTAAAGAGGTTGGGGCAAAATAAATGAGATTTATCTCTTAACTTGTGATTTATTTTTTTATCTTCTTAGAAGAAAACTATGACTTTCTTGAAAGCAAAGGAGAAACATTGTATTATCCCATATTGAGAGGAGTCTAAATTATTCTTTTACTCTTTCTTGAAGAAGATTCGAGAATAATATTTTTGTTGTGCAGCACTGCAACTTTATCACGAATCACCACTGGTTGCCTTCATTGAAAATTTTCAAATACTTACTGAAATAGAAACAACTGAGGAACACAGGCAAATTGTGAGAAATTCGTCTCAAGAGAATAAATAAGTTTTAGAAATGTGAGACTTGATATGAGACTTGTTAGTAATGTAAAAAATGTATTTGGAAATGTAAACGGTCTGGAGTACGTACAGCAAAAACTAGTAGTTCGGTGTAACAAATCTAGAGAAAAGGACGTGAGAAAATACGTAAAGGTTGTAATAAATCGCAAAAGGCATGCTTCAAACATAGGGTTCGTAAAACAAAATGGAAGTAGAGAAAATATTTGAGCTGTGACTATAACAGATGTCCTGTTAGAAGAGTCCGAAAGAAAATTAGAGCAATTCCGAGAAAGATTCCTCAGTTACCGTATTTCGAAAGTTACCCGATAGAATGTACGACCAATATTATGAGTGTCAGTTGTGTCGAGGTCTGTGCGGGCAGCATCAGTGAAGAAGATTAAATGTTGTTAAGTTGGCGTTTTTAGCTGATATAGGAAGGTAAAACACGTTTTGGCATCATGTTCTAATATTAAAGAATACAGAATCGTTAGAAAAATGTACTATAAATTCATTTATGTAATCGAAGTGGTGGGAAACGGTCAGCAGCCGTTGTCAGTCGTCACTGCTTTTGTCCATGTTTGACACTTCGCTGGAAAGTATTGGTGTGGAAAGTCTCGCCAGGCAAAATGGGACGGATTGGCAAAATGGCACCAGGAAAAAACAATCTGTGTCACATGATTTAATTGTTACTTGCTATTGTAAAGTAACACTCCTATCTAATCTGTGATTGACAGTGTACAATTTGATGAAAGATTTAGGAATCTTATTCCCATATATTTCGATTTCCACTTGTGAGTATTCGTATGTTGTTATATACGTGAATTTTTCGCTGGATGTAAACAATGTAGCAAAAAATATCAAACATGTCTTTCAAATATATATATGATACCTGAAACATACCGACAAAGCCTTGAAAGTGGTAACCTCACGGATTTCGCAACGGCAATGTTGAGGCACGCGGGTTGGGATCTCACGCCCGGTCATCCTGACTGAGGTTTCTCAGGGGTTTTCAGTTACATCAGGTGAAAGCCTAAAGCTAGACCCTGACCTATTTCCTTCCTACATCCACTCGTTTTCCATGTCCAGGCTTGTGCCAAAGTTACTCAAAGGGCATGGATTTTTGAAAATACAAAACAAAAAATATATCTAGTGAAATATGTGTGTTGATGTGGCCTAATAACATATTGCTCAACACTGCTTTAAACAATGGTAATAGTTGTTTACGTTCATACTATTAATATACGAAAACTTTTCCCACACGTGACGAAGTCTATTGGACTATATACTTCACCTTAGTATTTTCACTTCTGTAGCAATGTTACATTGGTAAAAACCCGTGTTTTGTTTTTGTAACGGAAATTTATTTGTATAGGTTGTATTCTTGAAGTTTGTTTTTCACATTTACTGCTGAAATTATAGCTAATATTAATAATTTTTCACATAGCTTTGAGAAGTTATTGAATACAAAATTAATAGTTTTGGCGTAAAGATAAAAAGGGAACCCAGTAGGACCTACATTATCGTTGAAAATTATCGTTATTTATGAGTGTTTTATTACCTTTGAATTATTTATAACTTAGACGAGGTGAGTATGCGAAATGAACTGAGAGAAGTGATATTATATATCGTTTGAAACATATTTCCAATGTCGAGGGTGAGCTAGAAAAATTGTCAGCGATTTTTTTCTTGTACTTTAGCCATATGTAATAATGTTGTTAAACAAATGCAACCTATCAGATAAAGTGTATTAATTTAATTGAGGTTAGGCGTCTCTGTTACATAGTCGGGAGAGATGGCCAAACACAGTGCCTTCGATTTTTGCAATTCCCACTGATACGCAGCAAATTATTGTGAATTATATTACCTTCAGGATATTCTATTAAAATTATCAATTCGAATGGTATATGTTGCCTTCATTCATATGAGTTAACAATGTACTGTGATGTTTTATGGTTATGTGGGGCATCACTCCCGGAATTACTCTATATTAGCAAATCAAACAAACAGAAGCTAGTAATATACCAAAAAGAAGCATGAAAATCAGAAACGTGACACCTGAAAGAAAGTTATTTTACCTTTAAGAAAATTCCCGACAGTATCAATGTAACGGATTGGTTCGGAGTGAACTTTACCAAAAGCTGTAGGTCCTGTCTCAGAAAATCACTAGTTTGTTTGAGACGTTAACAGTTTCATATTACAGTATCATATAATTCATTCATTCAACACATGATATGAAGTCTAACATTTTAAAACGGTCATACGGAGGAGTGATAATGTGAGAAGAAAAACATATGTGGGTCGAAGTACAAGAACGTGAGATAAAATAGTTAAAGATGAAGGAAGCTTCGTACTTACGTTGCTTTTTCATTGGCGGAAATATGGACCGTGAACAGTGTACTAACATCCTGAAAGCTCATTTTCCCATGAATATGGAAGATGTGCGATATTTTTATCAAAAACAGCGACCCTAAGCATACGGCCATAAATACACAGCTGTTTGACAATACATCACACTGGATGGAGATAACAGCCGTAAATTCAAATAACAATCCCAAAGAGAGTTTCTGGTGCATCGCAAAAAAACATTAAATTTAATGTCAAAACGAAAGTAACCTGAAGAATGCATGAATGACAGAATAGAGAAATAATTTAAGGGAAACAGCAGAAAAGGTGGTAGGATCAATGTCAAAATAGTTTGGAGAGTATTAGAGAAAGAAAACCAGAAACGTATTAAATAGTAGAAAATTTAAAACGTTGGTGAACATAGTATTAAGAAATCTCAAAGGATCCGTCAAATCATTTCTTACATTGAAAACGAATACTTCTTTGGGATATTACTAAATATGTTCATTTATGGTCTTTATGCTGGAAGTCGGGATAGTATAGGGAACAAGATGCAAGAAGAAGTCGTCCAGACTCTAAACTCAAGGTATCATACCGGTATTAGCCTTGTATGAATGAGAAATACCTTGGAAAAAACTTAGTCAGATAGTCGGCAGCATGTATCAAACACACATCAAACACACTGCCTCCCGAATCAGAAACCAACGCTCTACCATCTGCTAAACTTTTTCAGACTTTTATATACGATTATGTTTCGTGTAAATACATGAATGAATTCTTTTGTTTTATTATTTGAGTAGGTATTAATAAAGAATTGGAAATTTATTTTGTTAAATACTTCGAATTTTTGGCAAAATATATCTAGATCGTCATTAAGCATGTAGTCAAAGGAATACTTTGAGGTATTTTAAACTTGTGGCATATTCACACTGTCAGTTTTGTGTTCAAGGAATAGAAGTATGTATCCAAGAAATAAAATAAGTTCTTTCTGAAGCTGAGATTTTAAACACTTCTTGCGTTTAAGTTTTAAGAATTCCTTTTATTAAAAAAAAAAAAAAAAAAAAATCTTGTCAATTTTATTCACAACACTTCTTTTCAAACTTTGGGTTACTTTTTTGTACAACGCATGTCCAATATATAGTCACAAAAGTAATGATTATATTTATTATACCTAATTCAGTTTGTTCTACACGCTGATTCAAAATGCCCATGTAGCACTTGAATGTGCGACCGTTTTTGTTTTTTTGGGTTCATCCGTGAAGCAATAGTGCAATCGTCACGAATTATCAGATGCAGAAAAAGTTCGGGGTCACGTAAACATGATTTTATACATAAAAATATGATACACAGTGAATAAGATATTTGTAAGAATTGTATTAAACGTAATTCGGAAAAGAAAAGATGTACAAAAATGATACAAAATTCATCTGCAGAAATTTGTGATACACACGTGTGATGTCTGGTACACATTTTGCAAACTATTTTTGCACAAAACAGACAATTTAAGAAAAGAGTTTTCACAAAATGTTAACAATAAACATATGTTTTATTGCAAGGCGAGAACAGGTGGCGATTGTATCAGGTGCTTCATAGGTCCAGTTAGTTTAGACAAAAGGTTATCATCTATCCCTCCAACATTATAATTGAAGACCTGAATTGAAAAACATCCCAAGACCACTTTTTCCGTATTTACATTTTTTCTGTTCGTCTGTATCTATCTGTTCGTTCCAAGGGCTATCCACTTGAATAAATATTACATCCTAATCCCACCACAGGAACCCTTTTTTAACACACAATGATTTCCGTTGAATATAATACCTTACGAAGACCATGGACTGTTTTTCGTTCCTCCTGAAAAATATACTCCGGTGTACTTCGGATGTTTTTTCAATTCAGGTCTTCAATTATCCCCTATAGGAAACCAGAATCGATTACTTTCTAACTTATAAAGCCTACTTGTTTATACTTTCCATACTTAAAGTGCATAAAGATGATTAAAAATTGAGCGTTTTAGGGTGCAAAAAGATATTCAGTATATTTACGCTGTAACTTTGGTATAATTTTATATTGGATTCAGTAAGATCATGCCTTGTAAAAGGAACTCCAGAGATGTTACGAAAATATTAAAATATGTAGTTCTTTGTCGTCAACTTTAAAATTCATTACGTTACAATTCATGTTGGAAAGCACCTTGTTTTTGAAAACGTTTTATACCTCAGTTGTAAGAAAATTAAGCTAATTAATTTCATAGAAGCTTTCTTCAGTACCCTGTATACCATTTAAGCACCGACACACGACGTACCTTGATGATCTATTTACGATTGAATTGTTAATAATGTACTGCAACTAGAGTAGGGAAGGCCAGACTCTCGATCTCAATCAACAGCTCGACCACTGCCTCTTATTAAACTAATCGTGCTCTATATACACCTAAATTCTTTGTTTTCTATATATTTAAACATTATTGTGTACAGGAAAATAAAATAATTGTGATGCCTTGATTCCTACGTACACATGGAAAACACACAGGGATTCTGACACCTTCACCAATTGTATGTTTCTATATTTTTCGCAAAAATCTAAGTGACGCTATTCGTGTAAATTACAAAGATGACATGACAAACATTGTTCGTAACAACTCCTGAAAGACTTCAAAAGATTCTAGGAACAAAGAAACCATGGTTTCAGCTTTTGATGCGATACGAAATAGGATTCGATGCGAAATAGCTACAGCTGGAAAAGCGTCTCACGTTCCCCGATAAACGTTGCGTGGTAATGGGGTGTAGTGGGGTAATCCCGCCACTTCACACTAGTTTCATATGAATAAACCTGTTACCAGAGTATTTAGATGTGCAGAGTGAGACATATAAATATTAAATGAAAGATGAGACAACAGACGTTACGACAACGTGCAGAAATCTCATCTTAATGCTTCATATGTTTCCTCAGATACGAAAAATGCTTACCGTGTTGGGAATCCCCCAATGACCATAACAGCACGACGAAAAGCATTCCAGAGCAAAATGTTCCATATAGAATACTAGAGAGATTATTAGTCATTACATGATACTCTACGGTGATATCTCCTACATGCCATGAGAGCTTTAAAATGTTATGAGAAATTCAACACATGATCAATTTTCTTGTTTTATCAACGGCGGTGAGTAAGCTGAACCAGCTGCATTGGGGTGAAATGAAGATAAATTAGCTGATTTTATTTAAAGCTCATTTAAAGGTTAATGAAATATGTCCTGTGACGATATTGATCAGCTTCTTGCAGTAAATCCTGTATTATTGCATCTATCCATTATGACTTATGTTACGCGTTCTTTTCATACAACCAGCATGTTCTAAAACAAATGGTAAGATATTTAATATTTAGGAATAAACTATTTTTTTGTGCAAACTGAAAAGTTCGCGAAAATTGCATTTAGCATCATTTAAAGAATTATGCGATAATGAGGTGCAAATACTTTTTCATTTCTTTGGCAAAAAAAAAAAAAACTGGTTAGCGCCGACACTAAAACCCTGTTTAAGTTTGTCAATTTTGGTAGAAACTTAAGACTACTGGCTTAAAGTATAGTTTCGCTGTACGTGAACAAGGTGCTTTTAATGCAGTTATAATTTGAAAGGTAGTGAGAATTATTGTAGTGAGCCAAAAAGTTTTAGTAGGCGTTTGTCGAGAAAAACTTCATGTTCGAAAATAAATTATTTTAGAATTTAAAAATACGGATTTTTCGTACAAAATTATGGGGAAGATGAAATAGCTGTAAAGTTCTCACCTTTTCGACAATATTAATATAGTACCCCAAAATTAAAGTAATGCTTAAATTGCTTCGAATTAGAAAATGCTATGGACAAATTTGAGAAACACAAAAAGCAAAATGTATCATCAGGTGAACGAGAGCAAGAAACAAAGGTGTTGTAAGTTTAAATTATCTTCACATATTTTTGTGCAAAATCTGTATATTTTATGTCATATGCTCAGATTCATAACAAAAACAAAATGGTCGACAGAAAAGGAATTCTAAGTTCATTCAGCTACATAGTGGGGTAATTACACAACTAATATTCTAAATATTTATATAATGAACTATTCAGATAGTTATATTTATATTTCTTCTGTGCTGTCAAACAATGCAAGTCTCGAATCTTAAAATTATATCATTAGACGTTTGCTATGAATCTCAATGTAGAATAGATATAACTCGTTTACTTAGTCACTTATATCCCTTTGCTTTTAAGTCCATCATCTTGATCGAGCGGCTGTAGCTCACAAGTCAGTTGGTAGAGTTAACTTAGCGATCTCAGTGGCTGCCCATCCTGGAAGCTTTTTTTAAAGGATTTTCGTCAGTCATGCCTGGCAAATGTTGGGGTAATACCTAGTAACTAGACCCTGGCCGACAACATTCCAATATCCTCTCCGCTCCCACTCTATGCTGGCCTGGGTCTTAGATGCCTAAAGGTCATACATAAATTAAATCGTCTTCTCTTTGGCAGCAATGCAAATCAGCACACCTAGTTTCTTCTTACAAATAAAAGAAAGGACAGGAAATAAATTGCATTAATAATACTTTAGTTTCGATAGCTAATGCAAGAGCTTGACTGGTTTGAGTGGATTGCACAGTTAGAGGAAACCCATGTATGTATTGTTTAATGGGCAAAGATAATAAAAGACAATGATATAGTTCAAGGTATAATCATTTGAAAATTTCAAAATAAGTACTTTCTATTTAAAAGAAAAGTAAGAAAAAGAAATACAAAGAGCATAAGTCTTTCGTCCAATGAGAATTTTCGTCTCAACTTTATAAGTTCTTTTCGTATATACTCTTTACAACTTCAAAAAAACTTGTTTTACTCATTTCGACAACTCGTACCGAAACATATCAAGTCTAACTAGTAAAGCCTTTCATTTGCCTGATTAGTAACATGTGTTCATTTTACCCAGAGAATCTATCTGCAAGTAAATGAATACATCAATGCACTCCTGTGCGTTTCTACTTGGTTAATCTTTCTTGGTGAATACATGGGGTTGCACATGTAAAAAGATGGTTCACCAGTAAAAGAGATAGAAAAACGAAAGAGTGACGAATAGACATTATTCAAAACATTCATGGTACCCAATGAAGAGAATATCCAGCCAGCAGCATCATCATCAGGAAAGATTTATAGAAATGAGAAATTTGAATAAGTTTCGTGTATGAGACAATGCCATTTCTTGTAGAAAACTGATATCCCTAAAACATTCGTAGAAAACAGTGTTTATATTGATTTGTTTTAAAAAAATAATTGTATGTTTTCGTTTCCAGGCTGATGGGGTTTAAAGCCGAACTTTCTTTTTTTAAAAAGCTTGCCACTGCCACATACCTTTCTTCCTATAGGTATGTAACAGAGATGATTTATTGGGTTCAATAGAAATGATCCGCATTGTGTAAAAAATACTGTACCTTGTGAGCCGTACTTCAAACATACAAAAAGTCAAATTGGTTGTAAATATGTATCTTTCGCATATTATTACGTATCTAGAACTGAATTTATCATATTAATTCATATATTCTATCGCAGTCAATATGTAATAACATAGGAACTATACATTTTTTTATACAAGTTGAAAACAAAAGAAATTCATTTTTACATGTCTGATTGAACAGAATTAAACAAATATCCATGATAGTAAGTAGGATAAGTAAGTTAATTTGGTAGTAAAGGTAATTTGGCAGTGTTATTTTAGAAACTTCTTGATAGAAGAAGATATTTTAGAAGAATAATCCCATTGCTGTAAGATTCCACAGTTTACAACAGATAAACGGGTATATTCGCTTTAAGCTATATACTTCTCGTTGAGAACTCTCGCGACGAGAACAGTGGACTATGAATCCGCCTTTACCAATCTGTCCTTGTTATTATCTGATGCTACCCAATCCCCGTTTAATAATACACAACTTGATGTCATCTATCTAGATCTAAGTAAGGCTTTTGATAGAATTGATTATAATCTTTCTTTTTATAAATTAACTCGCCGATTTAATATCCATGGTAACTTTCTTTCATTATTGAGAGACTATCTCACTGGACGCGAACAACGTGTTTTTCTCTCTGGGCCCTCTTTCAATTTTGTTCCTGTTCCCCACATAGCAAAATGACGTCCCAGGGATATCTGACGGATCTCCTGGCGGGATATCGGGACGTCCGTAGGACGTCCTGTTTAAGTCCCGTTTACATCTATGGGACGTATAGTTATAATTAATCCTTCGTATAACTATACGAAGGCATATCCTTCGTATAGTTATAATTAATTAAATAATAATAATAGTAAGGTCGATTTAATTTATAGAAATTCCAGGTAGGTAATCCCGCACAGCTTTCCGGGGGACATCCAGGGGACCTCCATACGGGATGAACTGTTTGTATTGCCCACAGAGTTATCCCACGGGCGTCCTTAGGACATCGCTATGGGAGCAGCACCATTCTGACGGTAATGGGATCTAAATGGGACGTCCCAGGGACGTACTCTGCTATGTGGGTCTCTCTGGTGTACCTCAAGGTAGTGTTATGGGCCCTTCTTCTCTTCTTTCTATATGTAGATAATCTTATCTCTCGTCATCTGAAACCAAAATTCTCTTTTTTTCTGACGAGTGTAAATTATTTCAAGAAATCAGATCATGGTAGGATGTTGCTGATCTCCAGAATTCAATCTCTGACCCCTTGGATTAGTGTAATGCCTGAAAATAAATATATTAACATTTAATTTTCTTACTATTTCTTTAAAGAAGAATTAAATCCCGTCTACCTATTTCATTGGAAATGATCCTATAGCTAAAATTTCTTCTCAAAATGATCTAGTGGTGGTATTTGACAAAACAAATTGTTTGCCGATCACGTGACTTCTGTAACTAAGAGTTATATGCGCTTACTTGGTTTTCTTTATACATTTACTGAAACTAAGGACCTTCACTCATTGCGTATGTTCTACAAAACCTTCATCTCCCCTACAATTGAATATTGCTCCCAAACTCGGAACATTTCTAATCTCTCGTAATGATTGTTCTGAACTTTTCCCTTGCTATAGTCAGAAGAATACAATAGGTACGTACGTCACTTAAGCAAACCCGAGTTATTATCCGTTCTTGGTTTCCACATTCCCTCTTCTCGTCGCAAGCTAGCAGATGACATACATTTACATGATCCTTAACGGGAAACTCAGAAATGGAGACTTAATATCTAAATTTTACTTCCGTGTTCCCTTGCGGAAAACCGGAAATAATAATATGCTTCGTTTTCCCATGCCGAGGTTAAATATGCTTCAGCGCTCCTTATTCTATAGACTAGTAACTGTGAATTATAATCATGGTGCATATATTGATATTTTTGGACCTGACAATACTTATCGTAAATTTCTAAATACAAATATGTGAGTTATTCCTCTTGTGTATTACAATCGCCATGTTTTTAATATTATTTGCTGTGCTATGTGTAGTTTTATAGTTTAATGTTGTTTACTTTGTGGTAATCTAATTTATTTTCGGTGTGAAATGACAATTTTAGCTGTATATGAAGCTTAAAAAATAAATATTAATGACTTGATTCTGCAAGGAGCCGAACATGCATATGAAAGATGAATAATTATCGGTAGTTGAGCCGAATGTAAAAGAAGACATGAATCATACTGAAATCTAAATAAACTGTTCCTCAAAAGCAGTATGAAGAATCGAACATTGTCATCATTCTTGCAAGAAACTGATTCGTTTAAATAAATATTGTTTGGAAAAGAGTAAACAATGAGAAAGAGTATACAATTGAAGGACTATATTTCTACAAGTGAGAGGAATTTGAAATTCATACCGCAGAACGGTGGATTCCCGAACCTAGCGAGATCGAGATCGAAATGTATGCAAAGAAATTGAAAAAATTCAAATCACCAGGAATAGACAATATTCCAGCCGAATTATTTAAAGCAGGAGGAACGGCACTAATCAAGGAACTACATAAATTGATAAGTGCTATATGGAGAAAAGAGGAGCTTCCAAAGGAATGAAAAACCTCAATAATAGTTTCGATTTACTAAATCGGACTGTAGTAATTATCGCGGAATCTCGTTACTTCCAACCTGTTACAAGGTATTAAGTAATATTCTGTTAACACGCCTAAAGGCCACTTTAGACGATCTCTCGTATGATAGAATGTATACAATCCATAGTACGAGATTTTTCATGCGATAATTCATACAATATTGTATAGTGGTTTGCATGGTGCAATTTTGGATATGAGGGGATAGGGGATAATGATGAAACTGCTGGTGTTTATAGTTGTGATATCTCAGACTTTTAGGGTAATTATGCCATAGATATTTGTGAAAGTAGCCCATTTAAAAAATAGAAAAGAATTAAAATATTGATAACAATGAATCTTGACGCAACATAAATTCAGTTTGTCTTAATGCCACATTCTACCAAGAGAATCTAACTTCTACTAGGTTTCAGTGGTAACGAAAGTGTCGTAGCTTTACTTCTGTACTTCAATAAAGATATTTCAGTACGGACACACAAATAACGTTGAAAATTTTTCCGTCTTCGGTGATTAATAAGATATGTGACGTTACACAGAACTTCAAAAAGTATATAAATAGCGATATATTAACTCCTATTTATACGTACATATGCGGGCCAATTAGTAATACTGCGATTAAACTACTTCTACCACAGAGCACTGGAAACGCCTCAAAATGCTACAATTTACGTTCTATAAGCATGAATTACATGATAAATACAAAAATGAGGAGTAATGTAGATTTTATGTGATTTATAGGTGCATTTCACACAACGTATACATGTGTATATAGATGTGAATAGGGAGGTTGAGCTGTCTTAACCCTTTAATAAAAATTAGTTTAAACGAGTAATTACCTAGCTCACGTATTGACTTGCACATCTCTGGCTTGACGTCAACACTAATTACATTTGGTCTACTTCTGTAGTATGCTGTTCAGTGTATTTTGTTATTTCGGATGCACAGAGCGTATATGTTTTTCAAAATCATTGGGGTGGATATGATTGCAAAGATACCGGTATACTCTAAATTACTTGCTTTTATACATATTATACCTGCAGCAGATTCGGTACTCTATGGACAAGTAAAACAATGAAAATCACATTATCTGCATTGCACAATATATTAGAGAAATATATAAGAGAAGCAGTAACTATAGTAGTAACTATAATAGCAGTAATAGCTATTAGATCACATCAGAACTTTGTCATTATATTTTTAAACATATTTTTCACATATTTAGTACCTTTTATGGTTATGGGAATGCAAAACATAGCATTTTGATGTATTGCCAGTCCTCTATGGCAGAAGTATCTGAACTCCAGTATCACTTACCTTTTTACACTTCCTTAAAAACTTTGTTTTATATCTTTATACCTGTAATTGTTTATTATGTATGTTATTTTCTGCACCAAGTAATAACATTAATATGTTCTCTTTGTATCGTAATCCATAACCAAACCAAACAGCCGAATAGGAAAGCACGCTATATTGCCAGTAGAGACGCTGTCATAGATTGTACGAAAAATCCACTGAAAAATAGAACCGTTTCTATTTAGAGAACACATCCTAGATGCCATGAAAATTCGTACGATCCGCGCTTTACAGGATCAAAGAATGTAACCGATGAGATTGTATACGAGGGATCGTATGAGAAATTGTATCATCTAAAGCGGTCTTAAGTGTATCCGTAGATGAAATAATTGGAGATCACCAAAGTGAATTCAGAAGAAACAGATCCACCTTGGACCAGATTTTTGCCTTCAGACAAATTTTGGAGAAGAAATGGGAATACAATGGGACGGTTCATCAGCTATTCATTGATTTTAAGAAAGCTTATGATTCTATCAAAAGGGAAAAGTTATCCAGTATCCTGATACGATTTGGAATTCCGAAAAGATTGGTTCAGCTAGTGAAGATGTCTCAACGACCCCGTAAGCACACTACGGATAGGTAATAATATGTCAGATAGTTTCAAGATTCGCAACGGATTGAAACAAGGCGATGCCTTGCCACCACTACTGTTTAACTTTGTGTTAGAATATGCGATTTTAAAAATTAGAGGACAAAAAGCGACCATCATTGAATGGTTTGAATCAACTGTTTTTATACGCGGATGATGTGGATTTAATAGGGGACAATATAGATGCACTCCAGGGCAACACCGATGTCTTAGGAGAAGCGTGAGACGAGATAGGTCTACAGGTAAACATAGATAAAACAAAATACATGATAACAAACTGAAACACAGGGGATGAAGAAAATAAAAACATAAGAATCAGGGATGAGGACATAGAGAAAGTAAACAAATTTAAATACCTCTGAGCATACGTAACAAGCAAAAATGAGGTAAGACAAGAAATAAAAAGTCGCTTAGTATCGGGCAACGCATATTTCTATTTAGTCCGAAAACTTCTAACACTGCAATTAATATCAAGGAAATTGAAAATATACAGAACAGTTATTCTGCTGGTATTACTTTACGGTTGCGAAAGTTGGAGTACGACCCTAGCAGATGAACATAAATTACGAGTGTTTGAAAATAAGGTTTTGAGAAAGATGTACAGGCCGAGACGAGATGAGTGGAGGAGACTGCATAATGAAGAACTCCACGGACTGTACTATTCACCAGATGTTGTAAAAATAATGAAATCGAGACGACTAAGGTGGGCAGGCCATGTAGCTGGGATGGGGGATAAACGAAGATTATATTCTATCCTGGTTGGAAGGCCGGATGGAAGGAGGCCATTTTGAAGACTGAGACGACGTTGGGAGGACAATATTAGAAGAGATCTTCGAGAAGTAGGTGTTCGTGATGAAAACTGGCCTGATATTTCCCAGGATAGAATCCAATGTTGAACGTTTGTTACTGCGGCGATGAACTTGGGAGTTCCATAAGCCTTAGATTGAGTTAGTTAATTACATCCACATGGATATTTGTACTAGTTTTCTGCAGTCTAAGAAAATAAAAGGAAATTAAAAAAAAAGATTAATAGGTTTTATGTAATTCGAAATTTCAATGTTGTTTGAAAACTTGTCAAAAAGTATTACATGACTTCCGACTATTTTGTGACACAGAAAAATACATTTTCAAATACCATAGTTTTGTTTTGATGTTGTTACTGAAATAGCACAATGAAGTAAAAATTGATTTTTCCCGTAAAATTCTAAATTATTTAAGTATCCCATTATACCAATAATTAACAGTGATATACAGGTACACGCACCCTAACACAACCAAGAAAACTTCAGTTGCCTCAGGATTTCAAAATTTCCTTACAACAATCCTCGTTACTCTGAGAGAGTTCATTCTGTATGAAAAAAAAAGTATGTTTAGACGTGAAGAAATTAGGGATCGCACACATACAGAGTTAATTATGTTTCGAGTTGATAAAAGTTCATTAAAAATGTGTGAAGATACATGGGAAAGGACGCACAAAAAGTTAACTTTCTTTCTCTTTTAATTACTGGCAGAGTGGAGCCCGCTAATCAAACCTCTTGAGCAAAATTAATTATAACACACAAGAAATTTTCAAATACTGGACCATTCTCTTGACAAAGGAAAGTATGCTCTTTTCTTATAAACAGAGGAGGCGAGAGAGAGAGAGATAAGAATCGAGTGAAAGGGAGAGCAATAACTTTGAACGCTCTTAGTACCCTTATAGTGGCAATTATGTTTTCTTGCAAGTTTTCGGGCAAAGAAAACATGGAAGCTTGAGTCGTTCAAGGAGCTTGAATTGTTTTATGATGTTCGATGTTTAAACAAGAAAACTTACAAGGAATGTAATGGAAGTCCACAACCGAAAACTTTTTCAATTTGTTTTAAAAGTACTTTTATGATGAGTTTAGGTTTCAGGAGACCAGTAGTTACTTCTTTGTTAAAAAAAAAATAAAAAAAAATGTTCGTTTGCGTTCCCCACCATTAGGGTATCACCTACATCTTTCCTATTATTAGGCCATTACCGAAAGGTTTTGTTGTTCTCATTTTGACGTGCGTATCATAGGCGGCTCCTCCTAGCTACCCTGTTAACATTTGGTAAACACAGAGAAATTACTCTTAAAACAACTGTCAATGTTACGGAGGCAAAGCAAGTAAGAGCACATAGACGATGTTCCAAATCATGCTTTGATCAGGGCGTCCTGGAACATTTTCGTAGACTATAGCCTGCTCAGATGAGAATATAACAGTCGTGCAGATGTCTAATAGTATTAAAAGAGAGATCTAGCCACGTCTGAATCAGTAGCGGTTGGTGGTTGTTTCCACTAGGTGTTGCACTCAGGCCCGCCGCTAGCCACAGAGTGTAGGGGGTCACGGAAAATTTAGGAAAGGGCTTGGGCTTACGAAACATACATAAAATTAAATATTTGTATTGGGGCAAGGAAAATTTAGGGGGCTGCGGGTCTGGACTTTCACTATGTGTGAGAGGATTGGCTAGCTAATCAGTCACAATCAATCAACGTCGAGTTAAGTTATTTAACGTATACACAAAAGAAGAAGTGACTAGATTATTAAATAAAGGGACGTTAGTCAATTTTAATTAATTACGATTTTGAGAACTTAGAAACATGTCGTAGCTATAATATTGAGAATAGAATTTGATAGTTTGTCATAATTTTTCGTGGCTAGAAATTTGTGTGACTGTTATTGGTATTGTTAATATCAGTTTTAGAAGCTTTGAAGATTCACTAAACGTTTTCTTCAAGCTATTTTGAACTATAAAGTCTGACAAGCCCACATCTTCTGATATTGACCGATTTTTTTTTCGGCTGAGTAGATTGAAGACAGTTCGTGACGACAGAACTTTCCTCTGTCAAGAAATGTGTTAATTGAACATAATTTTTCCACAGTTTGTTGGAAAATTCCTAAGGTAACTGGGAAATTTCTCTGGAGTAAACAGCGTGGCTGCCATAACGTGCCATGTGAATGTAAAGCGGCATTTTGCTTCTCAAGTAATCACATCGCATACTTTGCTTCCATTACCCATTCCGTTCTTACACTATTTCTTCTTTTTGATACCGTGTTTGTATTGTCTGTTGTCTCACTCGAATCAAGCTGGTCTTGTTATTGACTCCTCTTGTGCCAAGGAGTCAATTTCCAGATTTTGAAATTGATTAAACAAAATTTCCACGAGGAATTATTTTACTAACAACAACAACAACAACAACAAAAGAGCCAAAAATTAAAATGACTGTTAATAAGTGTTTTCTTGAGTAGTACTTCACCCCAATGGATTGTGCTTGAATTTTTCTCTTCCTCCTTATTCACTATCTTATTCATGCATTGAATAATAAATATCCTTTTTACGTTCAAAAACAGAATTTATGCTTCTGGACAGAAAGTTGCAAAGGGTATTACTAACTCGGGGTAACCGTTTCTGAAACTGCGACTCGCTGGGGACTACTATTAAAATGTAAACACGCCTTTCCAATCCGAGAAAAAAAAATACAATTCTATTTATAGAAGCAGCTTTCCTCATAAATAGATTCACTTGATGAGCGTAATAATGTATATCCATACGCACAGCATGGGACGATACAATGCCATAGCTTTAAAATTATTAATTCGCGATTAAAATAACATGAGTTACCCGTAATGACCTCTATCTGACAGCGATATTGGACTGACTGATGATGCCTCCAAAAATTTCATAAATACATGAAGCCAAGAAGCGGAGAGGACACTTAATCTCGTTTGTCCTCTTCTAGTCTAAACCAATATGGACCAAATTTTCAGTTCTAACTCAACTTTTACGCTTGATATCGCTGTGTGGTCCGTTTTTTATTTGTCTTAATTCTTGCAAAAAAGTAAATATTATTTGCAGTATTTTCTATTACATGCAAAGTACGGTATACTATTATATGAATGACTTGGAAATTAAAACTTAAATGAAAAACAGACCACATAGCAATATTCTGCGTATAAAATCGAGTTAAAACTGGAAAGTTGGTCCACATTGGATAGACTGGAAGCGGACATACAAGTAAAAATATTTGCTCTGGCGTCTATTTTTCTACACTAAGCAGTCACTCCAGTATTGTTACGTAGAGTGTGAGTCACGCGTACACGTACACGCTCACCACACACATACACACACACACACACACTCTCTCTCTCTCTCTCTCTCTCACACACACACACACACACACAGAGAGAGAGAGAGAGAGAGAGAGAGAGAGAGAGAGAGACTGCGAGTAAATGATGGGAAATAGCAGATAGCTTTCTGCAGCCTAGGCGGAGGTATTGCGCCCAAGTGCCACCTTCTGGAAGCAATGGAAAACTAAGGAGGGGAGAATGAATAGAAAACTTCGTTCGGCTTGCTTGGTCCTCAACTTCCCAACCTCTGTGCTAGTTGCTATTAGAAATGTCAGGCAGACATCCAGCGGAGGGGAAGCCTTTGTAGTGAGATGTTCTTTAAAGGAGGTGCGGGCGAATTACAACACCAAGTTTAAACTGTAAACTTGTGAAGTACGTTTTCCCTTCCTAAAAGGAAACTATGGCTTTCTTGAATACGAAGGGATAGAATATTATTACATTGAAATACAAAATTAAGTAATTTAAGAATGAATGTGTTGTGCAACGGGGCAACAAGGATACAGGCCACCACTGGTCTGAATCTACATAGTTTGATCATAGAGATTCCTCGACGTCCTATTAATATCCCGGACATGCTCGAAAGGTAATAGTTAAAAGGACTGGCGGGTTATGCCAGACAATTATTCTTCTGTGTGTACTCTGGGATTCTCCAGCAGGAAAGCTACTCCTGGAATGTTCTGCAATTTGGGTAGCAATATCGGTTGTAGGTGCACAAGCGCTTTCACATATATTTACGCACTATATTCGAACACCCTGCATCCACCGTTGTTTTGTGAAGCACCAAATGCTATAAGATGTTATTGGCCATACTTTCTTCCGATACCCAGCTTTCAGCTTCATCAATGAAGTTCTTCTGAGTAAAATGCTTTCAATATCTATTGATGTACTGTATTTTCTCAGGGCAATTGGCCCCCCTTTTCTAAAGATTCTGATGAATGTCTTACGTAGACTGTAGGTAAATAAAACACAAAGAAGTTAATTTAGCACCTTATTTTTATTTCCATTTGTGGGCTAATCAGGTAACTATGACTTATGTCCGCTACATGTATGAAGATTGGCTTGTTCTGTCAATAGAAATTTTATTTATTTATAGCCTTTTGACATCCTTGGCTCATGCCCCCTTTTCTTTCATTTGTTTTTATGCAAGATCTTATGCCAACTACAACTTCTCTCTTTAGAGCTTTCATTTTTCCGTGTTCACTATTGACTACTATATAACCCACCCCCTGGATGAAATCGTTACGATTGTTAGCTTCTAATAAACACCTCGGACGCAATACAAATTCGAGAACCACCTGCAGCAACAATTACGGTGTTCTCTAGTGGTTTTTCTCAGTTCCATTAGGCGGATGGAAGGATGGTATATTGGATAAAGATTGACCCTGGCCACTACCTTTACTCTTCCTCATCCTTGGCTGCAGCGAAGTGTGAAACGTGACATGTACGTCTTAAGGAACTGTAAGGATTGGCAACATGAAGCTTAAAGCATTACAACTAGTAGGGCATATTTAACGTTCAAAGCGGGAAGTTAACCTTATATTTGATTTTTGTAGCTTATGACGAAATGTGTATAATAATTGTTCCCATACTGATGTAAATCGCATCTAACGTATGCGAAGACTAAATTTGAAAATGCGTTTGCTTTCTTTTTTAAAAAGTAAAATAGCTACTGTAATTCAAGAACACAATCACAGTTTTATGTCTTCTATTCCGTTAATATACAAAACCCTGTTAAGTACACAGATTACGTTGACAAGGGTTATGACTCTTTACGTTTATCGAGAATACATTTCCCTCTCCAACAATGTAATACGGGTATTAGAAATGAACCATTAACTTTCCTCATTATAATCGATACTATTGTACCATTTTCAGACACGCAATATTATTTATGGTTTGCAATACTTGTAATTTCTCTGGTGACTCTTCAACAAACAGGTTAAAATCCCAACTCAGAGTTGTATATTGTGTTCAGATATGTTTTTAGACACCCACATTCCCACCCAAGATTGCACTACCGTCGCTATTCTTATCTGAGAAGTTTGAGAGACCCATTTTGTAAAATTACTTACATCTCTTACCTCACACGTTTGAAAATAAAACGAACAAGCTGCAACCAACCAACTACCTAAAGAACCAAGTCGACTGTAAGAGGTCGATAAAGAAACTGCTCTGTGCTAGAAGAGTGAAAAATTAATGAAACCTGACCTACACACTCTACAACCTCCGTTTGGCAGGAATCCAGTCGAATGGAAAGAGACTTGCCTGATGAAGTGTTAAAATTGCGAGATCTCTCGTTTCCCCATATTGGCCCACAAATGAAACGCCACAGGGTGCACTCATCTCTTTAATGGAGCCTGAGACGTGAAAAGACCTTTCACACTAAAGATTCTCATTAAATGAAACATTCTTCTTCACAAGATCAACCATACAAACATCGTGATATGTAAAAAGGACCTGCAGGGAATTATAATGTAGTATGAAAGAAGTTTTCCTACTGTGTTCTCTTCACTACCTTTCTACACCGCATTAGCAAGTAAAGTAATATTCTTGAGAGCTCTATTATCCTTAAATGGCTCTGTTCTTCATGATGCAATGCTGAATGAGAAAACTACATCGGTTTTCGACAACGCTTCAACGGAACTGATTGTGTTGAAGTACACATTACAGTCACTAATTTCAACATTATTCGCATTAGCTTCCAATTTCTAGATAAAAGCTAAAACAAGGGAAGTTCTGTTTTTTTTTTGTTTTTTTCCTTAAACCGCTACTTTCAGCAAAATAATTTTCTGATTTAATCCTGCAACCACTCATACGAAAAGCAATGCATATAACGATTGTGTTAACCGTTTGCCCTTTCCTGCCTTATAAAATGTACGTCACTAATGTAAGTAGATAATGAATTTCAAAGTAGTAGTCGTAGGAATTTAAAAGTAAATAAGTGAACTCGGAAAGCAATTCCCAAAAGAAATATAAAAGAAAATATAACAAATTACAAGCAAATATAACAAGTTGTTAGTAAATGTAAGAATTGTAAAAGTAATATATAAATATAACAAGTTGAAAGCAAACATAACTTGAAAATAACAACAAGAACAGCAATAGTGAATATAGCATATTGAAACCGAATGTAAGGATTTCAAAACTAAATATGCGAATTGGAAGAAATATGAAAATATATAAATTGTTGTGTGAATGTAGTACGTATTGCAATACGTAGAATGTTTTTAAGCTCTTTTTCCATCTTGAAATAGACACAGTTCTAGTACTCAAGAATTTTGATAAAATCAGGAATCTTACCCGTTTGATTGAACCATGTGGATTGAATATATCTCCGTTTAAATGCGGACAGATTATAGGAACCAGAAGGATGGAACATTCCATCCTCCAGAGTTTTAATACTCTTGGGTTTTATCGGACAGCAGTTGCAACAGCATACCGATAAGATTAGACATGAGCTTCTCGTCAAGGAGGTGGAAGCTCACAGTTGATGCAAGAATGAGACAGCTGTCGATTGACAAGAGCGGTAACGACCCCATGAAGGGGAACATTGTATCAAATCATGACCGAATTAGCCAAGTATTAGTGAACGCGCTATATAGTGTCCACTGCATTCTGTTAGGTTCTGTATCTGTTTATCCCCGACATCGTAAAGTAAGCCTCGCATGTGTCGGAAACAGTGAGGGAGTGGAACGTTCGTGACAGCGAATTGTAGAATCCAGTTTTGATCTGTTTCCAGAAGATGATTGAATCCGCGTGGGGGACCCACAGGGGAGGACAGCCTGAAGCTACTTGTGCAGGCTACTATCAACAAAATGTGGTGCCATAGATTAATGAGGACTATATAATCCAGCGAGCTCCTAACAGGGAAATCTGAGCGACAGTAGCGCTCCTGGTATCAGAGGGAAGCAACACCAAACAAAAACGAACCGATATGATACTCCGCGGTGTTCGCGCTGACATTTAAATGCACAAGGAATTCAGTCGTTGCCCGGAGCCGGAGATTGGCGTGGCATGTTGATCGCAAGTCGAGTGTGATAAGTATTTTTAAATTCCCCGGTTTTATGATAGTAAAACCCCAAATGTCACCATCTATCACCTCTTAGTTAGGTCTAGAATCTTTTAACCGTCCCTTTAATGAAAATATGAAATGGTAACGAAAATAGTAAAAAAAAAGTATATTTTTCCTCCACGTGCATGCGTGGCGTGGTTGTTAATTCCCCTGTCGCGAGAGGCAGTCAACGCATGGCTTTCCGTGATTGGCTGCATTTCTCGCTAGCAGACGCTGGCGATTACCATTGCTAGTATAGGAAGTTATTCCTCTATACTATCTATCCTTTTTGTGAGGTGCAAGCTAGTGAAGGCTATGCAATCATGAGGAGTATTTTCTGTTGCAGTACTAGAAACACTGAATTATGTCTTGACAGTTGTGATCTATACAATATTGTAGCATACATTTATACTCCTTTATGCTATGCTATCTGTTGGGGAGATAGTTTGAAAAACAAGGTAATACAACTACCACCACCACTGATCACACAAATTAGATTGAGTATACACTGTGATAACTTTCAGATCTTTTGACTCACCGCTGGCTGGAGTTGAATCCCGTTGAGCAATTATGGAACACTGTGCAGACCTCACTCAATTCTGCCACACCCAAGGAACAATTCGTCCGATACAACCATGGAACGTGGCTGGATGGATATGTAAAGACTCCAACATCTCAACACTAAATACTACGAAGAGTATCTGCTGCTTTTCAGACGAAAGATGAGTTATGCGTGATAGGGTAGTTGTCTCTAATATTTTAAAACTCTGCTTAAATAGATTAATTGTATAAATAACAAGTTTATAGAAACTAGGCCTATTAGAATTGTGAAAATACATTTCCTCACACGTATCGTACTGAAAATTTACGAGACAATGTCCTATCCCTTCTTTTAAAATAAGTGTGTATCTTCACTTCAGCTAATTTCTTCCATTTCTCTCCATGATGCTGTTTACAGTACTGAGGGAATTTTCTCCTAATTTCCACCATAAATTTCCTTCAGGGATTATCTGATATATGCAATATGTGTAGCATGATTTTCTTGAACATTTCCCTTTTGATTCGTTCCGTTTGTAGGGTTGATCTCAGCAATGTTTTAACTTATGCCTTACACATTGTCTATTCCAAAACCTAGACAAGCAATAAATCGGCCACAATTGCGCATCAGGTACATGTTGAGATAACGTCTTTGTTTAGAGTACTATAACCTCTAGAAATACTGAATTTTCCTCCTGACTCACGGTGTATGTTTGTTTTGCTAGCTACGTTTCAAAGTGAGAAGGTTTTATTTTGTAGTACTTTTAACTAGCTTTTAAATTGAACTTTCACAGGCTTTCCAAAATTTTTAAATTATAGCTTTTAATAATCTAGAAATATCACAATTTTTTAAAAGATGTTAGATTACGTCTCTCTTATATCTATTAAGCGTTGGCTGCAAAGGTTAACTTATGTATAGATACTTTGGTATTTTTTTATGGCAGGTTGATAGTCTCCATTGAAGGAATTTTACGATATCTACCTTCATTTGAATACTTTCTCAATTTTGCACGTCATTTTAAAATTAAAGGAAAATAAACAAGCAATATATTTATTTTTGAATTTTTAGAAATCTTAGAAATGAAAGCTGTCATGTGAAGACAATAGCAAGTCATTTGCATTAGGTGAAAAGTAAATCTAACCTTCAAAGTAGGAAACATGCATGTAGATTTCCCATCCTTTTGGCAGTAGATCTGACATTAAAAACAAGAGGGCGTAGTCTGAGAATTTTTATTTTAAGAGCAGACTTCATGTGATAGTAGTGTACCCTACACGTATTAATATAGGAAAATACTAAAGTACACTATTCGGTCAGTTGCAAATAAGCATGGGTCGAAGTTTACGTAGCAAGTTCGACACATTCCCTATCCCATAAAATGTTCCTGACTATCATCGACCCCGGTGAATGGAACGATAGTGTTCGGCTCAGGAGCAATAGAGTGCAGGTTTGAATCTCTTTGTGCGCATAATTTGTATATATATATATATTTTTTTTTCCATCAAAAAGAGGTTTTCTGCGTTCTAATAAAAATGAAGGAAAATGTTTCTTTTACATTTTGTTATTAGCAAAGCAATCCTGTTGAAACATGAACAATTTTGAATGGAAAAAATGTTTCACGAAATTTGCCTAATTTGTAAAGTCATTCCGCGCATGCATATTTGTAGATATTCATATACATGTGATACGTGTGACAAATATTTATATGGAGAAGGATATCAAATGTTTAATGGAAATTACCAGAAAATAAGAGTACAAGAATAGTATCCACAATGAATTCTGTCAGAGGTATATTTATACACAGAAACCGAAATGATACCTGTCGTAGAAGCGTGAAAACCAAAATACATTTCTACATTTCGAACAACAAATGAATGAAGATTTTATTTAAAAACACTGTATTCTGAGAGGATTCATTAAAAAGTAAACCTCATTGACATTTATTAAGAGGTATCGTTTGCAAAGTTTCGAAACACACCAGATGTGTAGAATTATATTACCAAAAATCAGAGATGATAGTTGATGATGAGTTATCGATTGTATTTTAATAACATTTTGGTGGAAATGTATTATGGAACTGGGCTTCGTATTGTTAAGACCGTAGCCATATTAAACTACTTTCGTGAAGCACGTTTTCCACATAAAATTGTTAACGTTTATAATATCTCTATTTTCTGCGATATTACTCTCTTCGGTCCCTGCGTCGCCTCCAGGCGACATGAAATTCAATAGTCCTTCAGTCCCTGGAAAAAAAAAGTTTTGCGAAATTTACTTTTTCTTTGTGAATTCTCAATACTACCTTCCTTGATGTAAAACAATAACAGTTCTGAATTTTTAGGTCACGTGGTTTATTGAGATTTGCATGTCTCCTGGAGGAGACATTGGGTCTCTAACGTATACATGTGTCCTGAATTCAATTCTAAATTGTACCTTCAATTTTACATAAAACTAGGGCTGTTTACGTCAGTAACTATTTTATTGGATGATAATGTGTAGAATACAGTTTAATTTAAGTTACATGAGTACATTTAGAGTATATTTTAATGTATTTTACAGTAGATATTATGATAAATCTTATACGTTTCCTTTCAGTTTGCATATTGTTGTTTAGTATTTAGACCCCCACCCACAATGCTTGTTTAGAGGAGATGATAAGTTGAAAAGGTTTTCTCGATTCTTGAAAGTAAAGGAATATTTTACACAAAGAACATCAAATTCTGGCAGAGTTAGGCGAACATCCTGATAAGCGGTATCTGTTTCTTTTAACCTGCGAAGGAAATTCTGGAAGTTGAAGGACATTTTTTCTTCTCAGTTTGTCAGGTGGATGTGGAACAGTAGCTTGTGGATGCTTAGATTGAATAGGAAGAGGACTGTATCGGAATCACTAAATTATTCCTGTCCCTCATCGTCAATAAGCAAATCCTCTTATCTTCTCACTGGAATCTCTATCGTAGGCATTTGCAATCTTGTTAGCTCTCGCCTAAATTCAATCCAGGAAGCTGCGATGGAGAAGCCAGGAAATGCATCATCATTCGAAGTGTTCGAGCGTTTATTCTACACACGCCAAATATTTTCCCAAGCAGATTGACATTTACCATACTTTAGGAATACGATTTGACAACTGAAGGTAGCTGAATGTCTCTTACTTTATTCTTTCTTTGACCAGTGTTGACACATATCCATTGGATGCGGAGCCTCTTTGAATTAGACGAGAGTAGCAAGTTTCTTATCATAACATTTTATGACAGCAGATGCCATCATTCCTTTCAACTTCATCAACTGATCTTCTGCTCTTTATAAATGCGTCGGATTTTAGAGAACAATTTTAGGGTATTTCTCCTATCTTTTCGAAATCTTTCGTCTTCTTAATTGCTTGACTTCAGAACTTGAACATGCAACACTATCACTTTCATTTCGACCTTTATAGTCTTCCTCTTTACCTTCATTTGCATTGGCACTTCTAAGCTTGGGTCGACGTAGGTGGATCTTCGTGATCGGTAAGGTCAGATTTCGATACAATCACCATCAAGCTCATCAACCCGTCAATTGACGAATTTCGCAGAATATGCAAAAAAAAAATAATAATAATAAAATAAAATAGATTATAAATACCCCATACAAATATAATTGCAGTTCATAAAATAAAACAATAACCATTAAAATGCATAGGTTTTCAGCAAAGTTTCTTTGCAGCTTAGTCCCTAAATAAAGGAATAATGGGTGGACCTAATGTAGTGTAGTTTTATTCAATACGGAAGCGGCTCACGTAGTTTTTCTTCTCTGGACGCCTGTGTGCGTGTTGCATTGGTTGCCCGTGGAATCTCAAGAAAAACTCTGAGTTCTTGACATTTTGTCTCGCCTCGATGTCCGCGAGTAAAGACGAAAAAGAATCCGTTGGATCGGTTGGAAAAGCTTTGTGAGCTGTTTCATCCATTCCATAAGAGCCTCCACTCTGCATTCGAAGTAGTTATGGGGCTGTGGTGACTCAGTGCTAGAGCATCCGCCTCTTCTTCGTGGTGTCCGTGGATCAATCCCCGCTCCGGGCATGTGGGCTCTATGCTGGACGAACATCGTTTGCGTGGGTTTTCTCAGGATTCACCTGTTTCATCCCACTCTCTTTATCCCACAAATTTTACCATTATCGTCCATTCGTACTGATCCAAAAATGTCTACGTGCCTTCATTAAATTCAGTTAAATTGGGCTAGTAAGATAATTTGTACACTCCCTGTAGATGTTTCTTACATGTTTACATGTCATTTTATTATATGTTAGTGATATACGTGTCATGTGGATGAAAACGAATTTTCCTCTCGTATCAAAAACTGACGAAATAGGAAATTGAAAAGGTCATGTTGAAAATTAATATAATAGTAGTCTGTGATGGAAGTCCATAATCAAAGAAAAGTAAAAAATAAGCCCCCAAAATATAATAGTCTATGGGGAGAAAAATAAGTAAAAGAAACAAATTTATTGTAATTAAAAATCTCTAAGTTCTAGAATTAGAAACGCAACGTTACTTCCAATCCCTTAACTAAGCTTAGAGACCCAATGTCTCCTACAGGAGACACCAAAGTTTGCAACGCTATTTTGCCTACTTGCCATAATGTTTTCCAAATTTCGATTATTTGTTAAAAATCTCCAAATATTTAACTTCAAATTCATGAACAAATCACATAATGGTGGAAATAAATAATTTGAAAATAATATCCTAACCATGTCTGGACGACAAAAACTGTTGTGTTCTCGAAAAGTCAAATTCTCACAACGCTCCTTCAGACCATAATAACTCAAACATCACCAAACATTTTTTCTACTTAACTCCAACCTTGTTCTAAAAATAGGAACTGCTAACAACAGAAAGAATCATTGCGCTTTCACATAATAATTATTTCTTATTGTTGTTTCATGTCGCCTCAAGAAGACGCTGCGACTGAAGGTGTTTAAAAAAAATGTTTTTTCTAGGACCGACTTGAGTTTCTTCCTATTGCATTTGCATCATATTCTGTTACGAAAGAGAAAAGTTGTTAACCGTTTTAACTGCGCCGAGCGGGAGTAAGTGTAACTTCAAAGGAGAAGGCAATGATGGTCTGCCATCTTTAGAACGGTTTCAATATCCAAAGGCTGAAGGTGTGAATGTGTGTAACTAGTCGATTATATATATATATTCATTATTCATTCTTGTGATTGGCGTATAAAAGCAGTAAGAAAGTTTCGTACAAGAGTTGTTCTTTTAAAAAAAGTAAATGAACCATGTTTTTGTATCATCTGCTTTTAATGTGTTCATCGAATATCTATATCAGAAGTCAGAAGATGAGAACTTATATACGACGGAAATATCTGAAAACGTCATGTGAGTTCTTTAATTTAATTTTGCTGTTTCAGGCTTTCAAGACACGTGCTATTGGAAACTAGCGAACTTGGTAAGCATTCTTAGTATTTTATTAATGGATTGAAATTCATTGTTATTAGTGTAATAGGTATTCCAAGAACCAGTTGTAAATACAGGAATTTCTATCATCCAAGAAAAGTGCCTATTTTCGTATTTTAGCTAAAGACCTTAAACTTCAGAATATCGCACCGAGAGATTCAGAACAAGCCAGTGCCAGGCGAATGCATACATGGACAGATTTAGGAGAGAGACCCTGGGGGGTCACGAGAGAGATCTTGGAGGAGCAATCACTTTAAAAGCTATCCTTTAGAACTAAACATTTAGTCATTCTGAAATGACTGGGGGGCATTGCCCCCCATATAAATCCGCCCATTAATTCATATCAGAATATTGTAATACCTTTATCCAGTACTTAGTTTCTTTCCGTATCGCAGATAGTATGACTTTTTGGTCAAGTCGACTTAATTTCAGTTCGACTAGTTGTTTACTTAGTTGCGTGACAACAGCTTCCGTAGGGAGTAAGAATGGTACCTTAGCATTTGATTTCAGCAGTTACGTCGTATACAGTCTCTAAGTACTACTATTTCATGTCGCGTTTTGATTATATACTGCATTGAACGAAATCTCGTTACGTACGAATGATCCAGGTCAAATGAATATGTGTGAGTATACCCGTGTGAGTGATGGTGCAGTAAGCCATATATATTGAAATAATGCCTGTTGCTACGATTGCTATTGGAAGAACGACATCTAGCACTTTAATAATTGTTATTATGACATATTAATAGTTGTCACTAATGTGCATATTGTTCTGTTATCCTTGTTATTTGTTGCCTTAAGGCTTATTTAGAAAAAAAGAATAAAAATATCAAACCAATGAACATTTCTTTCCTTTGCTCAGCAATAGTCAGGTTACATGTATATTAAGGGAAGTAAACAAGGTTAGTTCGGCTACGTGCCATAGTGTGTATGCGATTGTAAGTGAAGTACTACCAGGTAAAATTTGTGGGGCTTATTCAGAGTCTTAGCCATAGTCTTTGTTTGCTCAACTGGTAGGTAGTCTTTCGTGATAAATGATGCCGTTAGAATTTCAGCTGCGACTGTCATTTACTGGAACTACTGTAGGCATCAGCCTCCTTAATCAAAACCATCATCACGGGGAAAAGGGGTCATTACACGTTTCAACACGTCTTCCTTGTAATAACAAAATGTTATACTATTATATTTTCCCTTCATTGTTAATACAACGAATGAAATAATCATTCTGGTAAAAAATGATAAATAATATATGCCCAACGCCCAAACTTACAATCTCTCGCTCATGAGCCGATTGTTCTACAGCTTCAACCACCTGGGTCGATGATACTCTAGAACATGTTGTGGCATAAGAGGTATGTCGAGATGTGACGGGACCGATATTTACTCTCAACTGGCCGAATAGTGCACCCTAATATTTTCATTTATTAATACCTGACGAGTACACTACCATCACATGAAGTCTGTTCCCAAACTAAACTTTCCAGACTGCTCGCTCCTCTCCTTGTAAATTAGAAACAATTCGTTATAGGGAAACTCACTAAAAGTATGTGATTTTCACATTGATAGCATTGTTAGTAAAACTGTTAATAGAACTGGGAAAGAAAAATTGAAATCTGGATTTATCGTTAATTTCATTAAACATTGATTTATAATATATTTTGGCGGTCTTGTAGCCCATATTCAATCAGTGGCCCCGCTTCTTGAATAATATCAAACAAGTTACAGGTTTCTTTTAAATGTAGTGATCATCTCATCATTTATTATTTTTATTAGCAGCAGCAGTACAAGACGATGGAGCGAGGTATTTAGTGCATTTTCAGCAGGCAATATTTCGCATCCTAAACGCGTTTCTGTATGAAACACTGATTCATCACAATGACGCACAATCACCTCCCGCTCACAATCAAACATTGTCCGTCGTCTATTTTGTGTGGGGTTACCATGTGTTCTATATATTTTGCTCCAACTTGTCATATTAATACTACTAGTAGTGGTAGGAGTACAGCAGTATTTCTTCTGTTGTCTTAAAAGTAGATTATTAGGAAACTGATTTTTTTTTACAATCCTGGGAGGTTTATAGCCTTTTGCTTACATTCTGTAGACATATTTCTGATACGTTAGGTAGAAAATGCACTATTTACATCAAAGTAGGAGAACAGAACGAACCAAATAGGATATGCGAGACCAGCATAAAAGAAGCGCAACGCAAAAATAAAGTAAATTTGGAAGGTAAAAACCCAAGTGGCATAAGCAGTACGAAGAGCAAGAGGAAAGTTAGTCTTGTTTGAGAAGTTGTAGTCGTGAAACATCGTCCCTCAGCAGTGTCGGTGAAATCATTACAAGCGCAAACTAACTGAAGATATATAGTCTTTGTGGGGGAGAACAGAAATTGCACGAAAGGGCCATTAAAACTTTTATGACATGATGGGAAAACGGTGTCAATGTTTGTCAAGCTAAGAACCCTAACCTATTGTCGGATGTTGAAAGGTCTAGGAGTGCAGAAAGTCCCTGTAAATGAAACAGTGGGGAGGAGAGCATAATTTGTCAACAGGAAAAAAGAGAAATAAATAAAGAAAGCATGAAATGAAGCATCAAGTAGTATTTTATTGTCCAATGTTCCCGGAAAGATTGCGAAGGATAGAAAATTAAGGAATATTGTGAAATATTGTAGAGTAATACGATAGGTAATTGAGAATTATCTCCTTTTTCCGGTATATCTTTCAATCGGACATCTTTACCATAGACTCTTTTCAGTCCTCTATTGATGAGCTTTATGAAGACATTTTGTGTGCTACAGGATAAAAAGAGAAAATGTCACTACAACTGGAAATATGGTTCGTAGTACTATCCAGCGGACTTAAACGAACGACAAAGTGATATATGACACACAATGTCTAGTATTTTATGACGCCACAAACTACGAGTTGGAGGCTGTTCTTAACAACGTATTATCCGCTGTCAGCCACTTTTGTGTCTCCTCTGACAACAAAAAATACGTATTCTTACACACAGAAAGATAACGTAAAGACGACGAAAGAACGTTATCGATCCTTGTGTTGCATTGATTTAGTTTACTTTTCGTGGCAACGTACGAAAGGAGATGTTTAAATGACAACAACTGAACCTAATTTCATCATGTCTTTTGTTTTTTACGTTGCGATGGACATAAGTGTGAACTACCGGAAAAATCACTGTTGGTTTAGGTTAGGTATTTTGACCATAACGTAAGTTTAGGAAGAAATATCACCTTGTAAACGGGTTCCTCCAGGTCCACACACAATACCTGGAACATCTGTGAAATATGCGGTTAATGAAACGTTGAATTATTAGCGAGAGGGTTTTTGTTGTGGTCGTTCTTCGTAGCTCATTGATGGCATTTTAAAGATGGTAGAGCGATAAATTACCGTTAATGTAAAATTTTGGTGAACTCTGAGAGCTCATTTCGGATGTTAGCTCTAAAGACAGGGATCCGAATTGTCAGAACCTTTCGTCCTGAAATCTCCTGAAATAATATTTTAAGGAAATACATTTTTCAGTAACACGTTTTAGCAACGATGGTCAAAAGAGCAATTTCGCATATGCTATTCAATTTAAATCAGATTGAAATAAAGTTGAAGAATTAAGATTGCCTAATCCATGTCAAAGTACCAATTGTTACAGCACAGAATTCTTTCCACATTCATACCTGAGTGGTAGATGATAGATGAGGTGAAAAAAAGAATGAAGCCTCTCAATACCTAAGTTCAGTTTGGCACAACATGAACTTGTGAGCTGTCTTGGTTTTAATCGAAGCTCAACATTTTGGAATTGATTGAAGCGATGAAAAAAATGAAGATCTGGCTGAGTCTGGGCTGCGACTGGGGTGAGGCAAGATTTTCAGAGGTCTTTTATACTGTTTTACACCCTTACGCGAGGCGATGCAAGATGTTACTTTGACATGTCTTAGGAGGAGCTTCCTCGCAATATTGAGGACAAGGAGTCGTTCTCTCTATCAATCTGTTCTAAGGTGAATAACACTTGTATGTCTGATGCAATGAATTGCTTTGCATTGTGCAACTGAAGTGATGCTTCTTTTACTCATCCTTACAAAACATGGCGACTTATTTTATTCTCACTTCAGAACGAAATTTACATAATTATATAAAAATTATAAATTTCGGATTCTTTTCAATGATTTTACATAAAATGATTAATTTAACTATTTTGAACACTAAAAGCGCCTCAGGAGTTAACAATAGTGAACGCTACAAAATGAATCAATTTAGAATATTCCTCAATTCATTTAATATTAGTCTATATCCGTCTACATCGTCTCCTGTTACACAGTATCCATTGTGTTAGTGGCAGCAGCCCTGTCTTACGTGAATACAATTTCAATATCAATGGAAGTTGTAGAAAGGCAGGGCTAGTAATCTTGGATGTTGCGTCAGTATATATAATGTGTGTTGTAAAATTAAACTTTGTAATAGAAAGCATCTTATACATTTTGAGCACGACAAATGGCAGTTGATAGCTTTTGTTTCTAGAGCTGCGACCTTGGTGGTATTTTCGAGCCTACAGTATTTACAAGTGTGCCGTCAACGGGTCAATGAGCTAATCATTTCCTACGTAAAGTTACTCTTCGGTCGTAAAATTAAGGTGGATGAGAGGGCCCAAAAATGGTTCCTCAGTTGAATTATGCAGGCAGACAGCAGGCCCAGAAAAGCAGAAAATTGTAACCAAATTGAAGACAGTACTCACAGGATTTTGTCAAAAGACACCATTTACGGAACGTTTGCACCAATTGCTACTCAACCCGACGTTCAACGGTCCGATTAGAATCTCCGTGTTAACAACCAATCATAAATATCTCTTGCAATTTGTGAAGTAATATGCAAACGGGACCATTGATCAGTAGATAAAGATCGTATGCTTAAATGAATCAGGTTTCACATTTTGTACCGTTATGATGAGAGAATCAGCGTTTGGCGGAAGCAACGTAAGTCCATAGAACAAAAGTGTAGGATGTCAAAGGTGATGATGGAAATCTACTCTAGTAAATTCGTATATTCATTAATACCACTGTCGTTTCCAGAGGAAGGGAAGTCTAATTTCAAGAACATGAGGCATCTTGTTTCAGAGCTCGTATGGTTGCCGAGTGGTCCGTTCCAGAAGCACGAAAATGAATTTACATTTCTCCAACAGTCCAAGATCTAGTGTTATTTACTCTTTTCTAACTAACATAACTACATGGCTTATGGAACTCGCAAGTCCATCGCCGCAGTAACAATATTTCGTCATTGGATTTTATTCGGGCCTGTCTGGGCCACATCAAGCCAGTTTTCATCATGAATATCTTCAAGTCGTAGATCCCTTCTAATGTTTTCTTCCCAATAATGTCTCGGTCTTCTCAATGGTCTCTTTTCAAACCAAGATGGAATATAATTTTCATTTCTCCCTCCTCGAGCTAAATGGATTGCCCATTTTAGTAGCCACAATTTCATTATTATTGTTATTATTATTATTATTATTATTATTATTATTATTATTATTATTATTATTATTATTATTAAAATAAAAAAAACTGTGTGAAATTAAAAACTAAGTATGAGGGGTACTTTTCTTTCTATGTACTTGTAGCTCAGGAAGAATTTAAAGTAATTGATAATCCAAATTTCTGGCCGGAAGGTATATTTTACTCTAAGTTCTACGGCAAACTATTAGATGATAAAATTGTGGATTGTTATAAGAAGGATGGAGCCATGCCAGGTGTTGTAAATTATATGGCTTTAGGGACAGAAGCTTATCCAAAATAAGATCATGGCCATAACCAATCCTCAATTTACTATTTATTATCAAAATGTCAATGGTATTAACACAAAGTTCAATCAATTAGTACAGGAAATTAACTGTTGGAATTACGACGTTCTGGCGTTTACTGAAACGTGGTGCAAAGAACCTAGAGAGTACTTTTCGCAACTTTCTGTAGGTTATGATGTATTTAGAAAGGATAGAAAACTCGAACACGGCAAAGGTGGGGGGATTGCCTTACTAATTAAAAAGGAATTACATTTTCGCAAATTAGACATCCCTTTCACTAATTTAGATATTATAGTTGGTCACCTCAAAGTACAAGGGTTTGCTGAAACAGTTCTCGCTCTTCATTATTTCCCTCCGGATACCAAACCCAACATTTTTCTAGAGTATTTCCATTGGTTCACTGATTATTTTATAAACAAAAAATGTAATATAATATTTATAGGAGACACAAGTACTCCTGGTATCAATTGGGTAACTGGCGATATAGTAACCAATAATTATTACATAAAACAGAAAGCAAATGCTATTATTGAACTGGCTCAACTGCTTTCTTTAAAGCAAATCAATGAACAAGTGGTCTCTGAAAAACCTAACTCGATAGTTGACATTCTGCTCACTAATATATAAGGGTGTAACTTGTTAAGTAACTCGTTGCATCTCATTAAACCGGATAGATATCATCCTTCGTTTATATATTTATTTGAAAATGTAAATGTAAATAATAAGTCCAAGACTTATACCTTGTCAAGCAGAATAACCAAATATTGTTTTCAGAAGGCCAATTTTGAAGCCATTGTATCCGACTTTAGAAAGATGTATGATTCAGTGAATGGCACGACGTATACAAAGGTGCAAGATTTTACAAAGGGTTTGTATGATTATATTGTCAATTGTTTCAATGATCATGTTCCCACATTTGCTTAGAACAACTAAGGGGAAACAATGGGATCCATGGATGAGTAAAGAGCTTAAAAGCCTTATTAATAAGAAAGCCAGATTGTTTATAAAATACAAGAAAACTGGAAATGAGTATTAGTATATGAAATTTTCTCTACTTCGCAAGCAGGTAAAATGTATGTATTATGCAGCCAAAAAAGAATATTTTAAAGACTTAGAGGACAGTATATATGATAATGTTAATTATTTTTGGAAAATTTTTAATAGAAAAAAAAAAAACTGAAAATAAGGTTAGTTGCATAGAATACAATGGTGTGTTAATAGACGACAAAGTATTAATTGTACAGTATTTTAGTGATTTTTTTCTAGAAATTTCAATTTACAACGCAAATCCTCTTCGGAGTGTTGTTAAGAGGTTATCAATGTAAACAGTATAACCATTCCAACTTTCACGACCGATGACGTCATTCGGGCAGTTAACAAAATTAAGAACAATACAGCTATAGGAGTGGATCAGATACCCAATTATGTAATTAAGGCGTGTGCAAACTACTTGGCTCCGGTACTGGTCGATATATTTAATGAATCTCTTAGGCAGGGTGTTTACCCTGATGAGTTGAAGGAAGCATATATCATCCCTATATACAAGGGAGGTGTTAAGTCGAAACTTGATAACTATAGACCTGTCACTATTTTAAATTGTATAGCCCGAATTTTTGAATCTATTGTGTGTGTTCATCTTCAGTTTAATTTTAAGCACGTTATTAATGGAAATCAACACGGCTTTATACCTGGCAAATCTGTGGTCACTAACCTTTCTCAATTAACGAATTATGTACAAGGGTGTATTTTTCACAGGTCTCAATGCGACGTGATTTACATAGATTTGGCAAAGGCTTCTGATAGTGTGGACCACAATATATTAGTTAGGAAATTAAACAATGTTGGACTTTCCGCGATTTACTTAAAGTGGTTTAAGAGTTATTTAACAAACAGAACTTTTAGAGTTAAACTTGATGGTGCTATATCTAACCTTTGTACCATTACAAATGGTATTCCTCAAGGTTCTCCATTGGGTCCCTTATTATTCAACATCTTTATTAATGACATTGTAAAGGAGATTAAAGACTCCAACATACTTTTGTATGCTGATAACTTAAATTTTTTTAGAGAAGTAAACAATATATGTGACAATAGCTTGTTACAGAAAGATCTAGACAGGGTTAGTCGTTCGTGTACAAATAACTGTATGACAATCCATGCTCAGAAAACTAAGTTCATACGATTCACGAAGAAAACTCAATACTTTGTCATTAGCTATAAAATATATGGTAATACTATAACAAAAGTTGATGCAATAAAGGATCTTGGTGTACACTTTGATTTTAAATTAAGCTTCCAGGAGCATATTATTAAGCCAGGAAATTAATAGGCTTCCTTTTTAACCAATGGTATGATTTTACCAAGATCGACACATTGTTAACCCTGTACAAGGTACTGGTGAGAAGTAAACTTGATTACGCTTCCACCGTCTGGAATGACATTACCAAGACGGTAATAAGTAGTATTGAAGCAACTCAGAGGTGTGTTTTTAGACTTTTGTGTTTTAAATTTAACTTACCTTATTCTTCATATGACTATGATTTTTGGTGTAAAATTTTTAATTGTGAAGCTCTGGAGCGTAGAAGGAAAATCGGTGACAGAAGTTTTTAGAGAAAGTGCTACAAAATAATATTATAAGCACCTATTTTATAGAACAAATAACATTTAATATACCTCTGTATAGAACGAGGCAACATAAGATGTTATCTGCATCTGACACAATCTGTATTTTGCTGAAACTTATTTTTAACAATTATTATGTAGCGTAATATTTTGTATTTGTTTTGTGACTTAGTGCTATATTGGTGTATTGCTGTTCGTAGCACATGACAAATAAATAAAATTATTATTATTAATAATAATATTATTAATATTATTATTATTATTATTATTAATATTATCATGTTAAAAGACTTTTAAAATTCCTACATATCCACTTCACAAGACCTAAGTTTCTACGAGCTTTAGATGCTATATTTTCTATATGTTTAGGGTAGTATAATTTACTATCCATAGTAATACCTAGATCTTTAATAGTGGTTTTTGTCTCAATTAAATGATTTCCTAGTTTACATGGATAATAAGAAGGATTAGTTTTTCTAGTAAAAGATATACCAAAAGTTTTATTTTCATTGAGAGGTAACAGATTGGCATTAGCCCATTGAAAAACCTTATCCAGATATTTTTGCAAGTATAAAGTATTATTATTATTATTATTATTATTATTATTATTATTATTATTATTA